>JACGAQ010001474.1:0-59007 GCA_014119065.1 Orius insidiosus | reverse complement strand
AAATTTTTGACAATTTACCCTGGTTTAAGGCACAATCTTTGGAATGATAAGAGGCTATAAAAACATAATTTAACATTCAAAATACAATAGATATGTTTAGGCACATGGTTTACAATTTTTCAATGAAAGCCTTAATATTTTGACAAAAAGGCACTTTTCTAATCGCGGTATTTTAAGGCCAGACTAACGTGCCACATTTGACAAAGTGAGCGTAAAAAAATGTCTTTTAAATTGAAGAAAAAAACACACAAAATATACATAAAACTGAGTGCTAAATAAATAATCCTGAATAAATAAATACTTGATTGTTGTTAGGTCGAAATGGTAACGAAAAATAAAAACTTTGGTCTTTCCTCCAATATTAGAGTTTATAAAAATAATACTGGTTATATGATGGAGATTATGAGCTTGGAAAATTGGTAACTCAAAATTAGCAGAAAATGACCAGTTAATTTGTTATTTGATTGACAAAAAATTATACAAAAACTAAAAATCTAAAAATAAATACGAAAAAATTTGATTTAACTACAAAAAAATTCAAAAGCTTAGTTTTTAATGGATGAGGATATTTTTATGGTGAAGAAAATAATGTTTTGGCTCAAAATTTTCAGTAGCCAGTACTTTTTGCCATCTATTGTGTAAGGACATAAATAATCTTCTCATGAATGCCCTTGATTTCCTGAAAGTACTTTTGCTCTTTTCTTTCTGTAGGGCCCCTCACCATTAAAAACCAAAGCAAAAAAAAATTTTTATACTTACAAAAAAAATTAGTTTTAAAATAAATACTGTACAAAATAAAATGAGGCAGTAAGTTGATACACACACACACTAAAAAAAAAACTAAACTAAAAAAAATCGGTGTCAGTTCATTAATGGAATGTTTCGTGCTTTTAAAATTGTCTACAAGCTTAGGTGATGGTGAGTGATTTTTGGTCCTATTTAAGTACCCTTTTAAAGGCTATAAATTGCTATTTTTATGGTAAGTTTTGAGCTAAGTGCCCCTTAAACGCCCTAATTGAAGAAATCGTGATAAGCAATTTCTTGAGCACAATAAGCATTTAGCCTCTAATTGTTAATAAAATAATGTTAATTTTTAGATATCTAAAATAATCTAGAGTGACACTAAATCACAAATTACCCTCGATTTTTTTTTTCTCTAAATAAGGCAATTATTTATAAGACACTTGATTGCTTAAGAATTTTGTGAATTTGTACTAGTTGAAGTCCAATAGTCAATTTTTCAATTTTTTAAATTTTGTTTGAGATCTTGGAAGAGGGTGGAAAACAAGTTTTTTATTTGGTTCTTCTTTTTTTATTCAAGTAGTGTAGATTCGTTGGATGTGGGTTTTTTATTTATCAATAAATTGTTTAAATAATTGAGTTATGTAGAAACGGTCCAGGATAAATCCAAATTTATAAAAAGCAGAGATTACGAATATTTCAAAAATGAAAACAATTTACTGCACCTTGATTATGAGGTCATATAAAAAAATTTAAAGGAAGCCTGGAAGGGGGTCTCAACTGGCACTTTTATCCTATGCAAGGAGGATTGAAGTGACAGGCAGGACTACCACCAGCCAGGCTTCCCAGAAATTTTTTTAACGAAACATTCTCACTTTGAAAGGATATGTGCCCAGGCTGGGGCTTTAGCCACATTTACCTAGCATCCACTGGCTGTCTAGTGACTCCAAGTTGGCACCAAGACAAAATAGCGAAATCCCCAAGCAACTAACTGAATTTTTAAAATGAAAAGAAATTTATGTAAGAATAGTGGGCAGAAAATAAATTTTGTCGCCAGTGCTTTTTCATAAAGCGGAGAAGACAAAGGAAAATTAGCAAGGGAACGACTATCTTAGAGAGGAGTACCTTGACTAGTTCCATTTGGGGACAAAGGTTTCCAGGCCTTTCTCTTTTCAGATATTAGCACTCCTTGCAATTTGGTAAAGCCTATGTCTTCAAAAGAAAAAAACTTGTTTTTGGTAACCCTCAATTTTAAAATAAGACTTCACTAGTTATGGAATGTGCATAAAAATCCCTAATTCTGAATTGACTTATTGGTGATTTTTGCTCAAGAGATGACTATTGAAATCGTATACATTTCTGGTCTGTTCGCCGCAGATGTTGCATTTCCATGGGTTGCCTTCGGCGTGGCATCCTTTATGAAGGAAGTAGAGGGTCCTGTCTGGAAAGCGGATTCTACAGTGGCCGCATGTGTCTTGTTCGACAGACTGCCTTTCCGAGTGATATTTGGAGTCGTTGTCCTCATTTCGAAGGAGCCGAACGAGCGGAGATACTCTGGTGCTTAAATTGACCGGAGAGGGAATGTTGTTTTCTTGGTATTCTTCCTCGTTTTCTACACTCTGCGGTTCAAGTTTCACCCGTTCTACTATCGATGACGAAGGGGTGTTTGAATCGCCAGACTCTGGAGAACCTCGCGGACTTTCCTGATCCACATCCCCATCCATTTCTCCCATCTCTCCCTAAAAATTTATCATTAACCTAAAGAAACTTAAATGAAAATAAACCTTACCTGATTTGGAGAGCCTTGAGTAGATATTTCAATGTGAGGGGTTAAAAAGTGCATAGGAGGAGTGGCGTTATACTCAGATCTGTCAGTACCAAGCGTTGGTTTATCGAGATCAATTCCATGCCTTAAAAGTTTTAATTGAGCATATTTTTAATATGAAAGGTAATACCTGTTGAAAAAATGGACCCTTAGACTTTTCATGCTAGCTGCTTTATAAGAGCATAGAGGACAAGATTTAGGTTCAGTAGAAGATCCGTTGCCGCCGACATGTTCATTCTGAAAGTGGGCTCTCATGGCGATTTGTCGCTGGAAACCTCTGGGGCAGATCGGGCAACACCAGGGGAGTGACTTTGCATGTGTTGTTGTATGTTCAGCAAGGTGGTCTTTTCTGAAAAACCGTTTTCCGCATACGCGGCATTCATATGGTTTGACTCCCGTGTGTCTCATTTTGTGGCGACGCATGTTTGCTCCGTTGGAAAACCTCATGTTGCATACGTCGCACTCAAACATCTTTCCGGACTGTCGACCGTTTTCACTACCGCCTTCGCTGTCGGATTTCTTCTGCCCCTGTTGGCACAAAACTGCATGTCTTGCTAATGCAGCCCTCGACATCGCTTCATAATCACATCCTTCACATCTAAAACAAGGATTCGATATCTTAAATCTATGCGACATTGTATTCTTGTCTCAAACATCAAGATTCTGGTAAAAACGCCAAAAATCCTCAAAAAATATTTGAAATCTTATGGAACCAAGGCAAAGGACTCCCAAAATCCTGAAAAAATGGGGTTTCCCTGTTTGAAAACCGAGAAAAATGGGAGTTTCCAGCGGAAACATGCAGACTCTAAAAACACTAAAGTGTGGGAAATGTTTAATTATTTGAAATCTTAAGGAACCAAGGCAAAGGACTCCCAAAATCCTGAAAAAATGGGGTTTCCCTGTTTGAAAACCGAGAAAAATGGGAGTTTCCAGCGGAAACATGCAGACTCTAAAAACACTAAAGTGTGGGAAATGTTTAATTATTTGAAATCTTAAGGAACCAAGGCAAAGGACTCCCAAAATCCTGAAAAAATGGGGTTTCCCTGTTTGAAAACCGAGAAAAATGGGAGTTTCCAGCGGAAACATGCAGACTCTAAAAACACTAAAGTGTGGGAAATGTTTAATTATTGAAATCTTAAGGAACCAAGGCAAAGGACTCCCAAAATCCTGAAAAAATGGGGTTTCCCTGTTTGAAAACCGAGAAAAATGGGAGTTTCCAGCGGAAACATGCAGACTCTAAAAACACTAAAGTGTGGGAAATGTTTAATTATTTGAAATCTTAAGGAACCAAGGCAAAGGACTCCCAAAATCCTGAAAAAATGGGGTTTCCCTGTTTGAAAACCGAGAAAAATGGGAGTTTCCAGCGGAAACATGCAGACTCTAAAAACACTAAAGTGTGGGAAATGTTTAATTATTTGAAATCTTAAGGAACCAAGGCAAAGGACTCCCAAAATCCTGAAAAAATGGGGTTTCCCTGTTTGAAAACCGAGAAAAATGGGAGTTTCCAGCGGAAACATGCAGACTCTAAAAACACTAAAGTGTGGGAAATGTTTAATTATTTGAAATCTTAAGGAACCAAGGCAAAGGACTCCCAAAATCCTGAAAAAATGGGGTTTCCCTGTTTGAAAACCGAGAAAAATGGGAGTTTCCAGCGGAAACATGCAGACTCTAAAAACACTAAAGTGTGGGAAATGTTTAATTATTTGAAATCTTAAGGAACCAAGGCAAAGGACTCCCAAAATCCTGAAAAAATGGGGTTTCCCTGTTTGAAAACCGAGAAAAATGGGAGTTTCCAGCGGAAACATGCAGACTCTAAAAACACTAAAGTGTGGGAAATGTTTAATTATTTGAAATCTTAAGGAACCAAGGCAAAGGACTCCCAAAATCCTGAAAAAATGGGGTTTCCCTGTTTGAAAACCGAGAAAAATGGGAGTTTCCAGCGGAAACATGCAGACTCTAAAAATACTAAAATGTGGGAAATGTTTAATTTTTTGAAGACCTTTCGAACTCTGACCACACCTTGAAGACCAATGGTCTAAATTGACCGAATAATAATTTACCTGTGCATCGGTATGGCACCATCTGAAGAATCATAGTTGGTGTTAAGATTTGACTCCTGATTATTGATTTCTTCATTTTCTTCTTGTTTGACAGTTTGATTTTCTTTCTGAATAAGTGAATCCGCTTCGTTCTGACCCATGGAATCTTCTTTAACAGACATGCCTGAAATCTAAAAGTGAGGTGAAAAAAATGGGTCAAACGATATTAAAAAGAAAAACAGGTCAAAGATAGAAAAATTAATTTGAAAATCGATAAACTTACATAACCGAAGGGTAGTTTTCTCCCTCGGTGGTAAAAGTCGACTCGCACCCCTTTCAAAATCGTCTCGAAAAGCAGAGCCGAATATTATTCATTCCGCCGTCCTAGTTCCACTCTCCTGGCCATCGTTTTTGTCGCAATAACAGAAAATGAGGGCAACATCGAACACACATACTCGACCCGAATAACCTACTTTTGAATTTGAACTAATTCCCTAATTGACGTAAGAAAGAAAAATCGGTAAAGGCGCCTTAATTAAAAAATTTGTTTAAATTAAATCCCGACTAGAATCAACATAAAAGCCGATAACGCCCAATAAAACGTTTGTTTATCTACTGACCTAGGACTAAGAATGGCGTAAGGCGTTTTTACATCGGCGTTCCTACTTCCTGCCCTAAAAAAAATTTTCCTAAGCGACAGTACCGCATTCTATCTCAGCCCTTCATCCCTTTTTTTTCAAAGGGCGGTTTCAGTCCTTTTTCAAATACGAAAATAGGACGTTTTGAAACGCCTTAACTTTCCCTCTATCCTTGAGAAACGATTACTGTTTCAACATAACTGGGAGAGACTGGATTTTTTTTTGTGCGAATTTACCTAAATAATTTTAAAATTAAGAATAGAAGGTCAACAGCCTTTAGGGCTCTTTGCCCTTACATCCGATTCCGACTTTCCAAAAAAAATGTTCAAACTTTCCCCTTCAAGTCTAATTAATAAATAGTTCGTTTAAATATAAACCTAATTGCTTACAAAAGGTGTTAATTGGTATAGCTTAGGAAATAGGTGTGGCATGGCAAAAATTTCTTCCCAAAGCAGCCTGAAGGCAGCTTGCTCTGAAGCCCAGAAGTATAAAATAAACACACTTGTCTTTATTTTATGCCAGAAGTTACAGCACCCTCGTAGGCCCCATGGCATAATGGCTGAAGCAGCCACTCCCAAATGTGGCTATTGAAGAGTAGCTGACTAACAGAACGAATTTTAAAGAGTTTAGTGCTTTGATACCATTATGGAGTGCCCAGGTGGGTACTTTAGCCATAATGCCATGGCATCGGATCTAGCAACTTCGACACACTTTGGAAGTGCCCAGATGGTAGCTTTAGCAATAATGCCATGGCACGATGAGGGAGTGACCAGGTGCTTCAGCAGCTTAAGCACCATCTGAGCACCCTCATAGCGGTAGGCCAATTAGGGTGTTCATGTAATTCAAAAGATTGAGAGAAAAACTAAGCAAAATCAGAAGTTTTTTTATCTCGATGCACCATTTTTCAGTTTTCCCTCCACTACAATCGACATATTAATCGATTTAAACAAATAAACAAATTGTGAAGGCTGTGGTGAACAAAACTGAAGGCTTTCGTTCCTTCGTTTCTCCTTCCAGGATTTCATCTTCCAGTTTGGTTACTTCACGTTTTTTTTCCAATCTAGTTTTCGACACTAACCACGAATTTTCGCCCATCAAAAACCGTACCGATAGGCCAAAATTCTCGGCCTAAACAACCTTCAAATTTTTTTCGTTTAAAAGCTTATTTACGCTCAAAAGTTACTAAGTCTTTCCCGTTAATATAAATTTTTCACGCATTTCTTTTCGACTTTTGCTCATTTTTAATGTTCGACAATATACGAATTTATATCTCGGATTTAGGGACAAGTAAGCCGAAATGGGGAAACCGAAGAAAGGCAAGAAGCTAGAGGACCAAGATGTGTAAGTTAAGCCTTTTTTTTTGTTTGATAGAAATTTTAAAAATTTTTCCGATTTCCAGGGACTCCGAAGTTCAAGAGAACGACCTCGAGGATGATATCGACCCAAAGCCGAAAGCGAAAAAGGAGAAAAAGTAAGAAGAATTTGCGTCCATATGTTTCGTAACGTGGCTCAATTTTTAGGAAGAAAGACTTAGAAGAGACTGACTCTGAAGATGAAGGTCGGTCCCTGAAAAATTCGAAAGGGAAGAAAGGAAAGTCTGGAGAAGATTCGGACGAAATCAACGTTGCTAAAGAGCCTTCAAAATCTAAAAAAGAAAAGAAGGTATGTTTTATGTTGTAAGAGTCCAATGCTTTTGTGGGCAACATACGGCCTAGGTTTTAGCTGCTGTCTACTTTTCATAGATTATGGGAGTTTTTCTCAATTTTTGATCCGAGATACCTCTTTTTACGAAGTTGTTTGGCGGTTTTCTTCTTTTTTTGGCCTAAAAACGTGTTTTTAAGGGGATATGAGGGTTTTAAGTTGGTTGCTTTGTACATATTTCGTTGTGAGCAACGGTTTTCGGTTTTTCCCTTCTATCTTGGAAACCGTCGCTCAAAACGAAAAAATGTCCTAACTAAAAGTTGTAGCTACGGAAATTTACTACATAAAATATCTTATTGGTTTTTTCCGTCAGAGCAATATTTTAGGGGATATGAAGGTTTTAAGTTTTCAGACAGGCTCTGTAGGATTATTAGTTTTAACCTCATAACTCCTTAAATATTGCTCTTACGCAAATAATAAATAAAGAAAATTTTGTAGGAAATCTTTGTACCTACAACTTTTACTTAGAACATTTTTTCGTTTTGAGCTACGGTTTCCGAGATAGAAGGGAAAAACCGAAAACCGTTGCTCACAACGAAAAATTTGCAAAGCAACTCACTTAAGAACCCTCATATCTCCTTAAGTATTGCTCTGACAAAAAAACCAATTAGGTCTTTTTGTAGGAAATTTCCGTAGCTACGACTTTTACTTAGGACGTTTTTTCGTTTTGAGCGACGGTTTCCGAGATAGAAGGGAAAAACCGAAAACGGTTGTTAACAACGAAAAATTTGCAAAGCAACCAACTTAAATACTTCCATATCTCCTAAAGTATTGCTCTGATGGAAAAAACTAATAAGATATTTTATGTAGTAAATTTAAGTACCTACAACTTTTACTTAGGACATTTTTTCGTTTTGAGCGACGGTTTCCGAGATAAAAGGGAAAAACCAAAAACCGTTGTTAGCAACGAAAAATTTCCAAAGCAACTCACTTAAAAACCATCTTACCTCCTTAACAGATTTTGTTTTTTACTTTTTCCTCACTTTTTCGTTCAAGAAACTTCCTTGTTATTGGATTTTCGTGAGTTTCGTAAACTTAAAGCCAAATGATTGGTTTTTTTCGTCGTTCCAAACTGTCGGGTAAAACGGACTGAAAATGGTGGGGGAAACTGTCGGTTTTAACTGATGAAAAGTTCACTCTTTTCATCGGTTTAAACCGTCGGGTAAAACGGACGGAAAATGGTCAGGAAACTGTAGGTTTTGAATCGGCTCATAGTTCTCGTCAAGGAGACATCAGGGATAACCCAACTTTTTTGCATGTTGACCCCTTTTACCCGTCTAAAAACCTAGTAACTCAAGAAATCCTGGGGGTTTTTACTGTTGACCCCTTTTACCCGTCTAAAAACCTAGTAACTCAAGAAATCCTGGGGGTTTTTACTTAAAAAAAGCCAACTAAAACTTCTGAAAGTTTGGTAAAAATTGAGGAAAATTCGTGAAAATAGGGTGTATCCTTCTAAAAAAAAATCTAGGAAAACTCCTAAAGTTCCAGTAAAAATGTTTTTTCCCAGTCATCGTTCTAAACCGTCGTGTTTTTTTTTTCTGTTCAAGACAGATTTTTTTTCCGCCGTCTTAACCGACGGTTTTCGCCCTCAGACGATCGGGTTTTCCGTCAGTTTTTCGACCCGTAGGGTCAAAACGGATGGAAAAACCGATCGTGTAAGGCCGGCTTAGCTAGCTAAGAAGTTATCCATTTGGTCAAGTAACTCCACCTCCCCTAATTTTTCGGTGTTTTCCTCAGTTTTTTGACTGCAAAACCCTCTTTTGTCTTTGGCGATTGCTTTATTTTCTAAAGCGCAGTCCACACTGAGCGAGGCTGCCGAACAAGGCAATACGAGGCGAGGCATTCGCTTAAGTGTGGACGTGTTCTCGTGGCGAGGCAGCCAGGTCTGAGGCATTCCGAGGCGTTCAGCAGTCAGCCGATCAGAGTCGGTACATTAAAGGAATTAAAGGTTTTCAATGTGGATGGGGTTTGAACCTGCCTTGCCTCAGCTCATGCACCGCAGTCTTATTTCACTTATTATCATTAATTTTATTTATTATCATTTTAATATCATTCTCTTAAGAAATTTTAAGTAGCTCCCTTCTTCACTTCCCAAACATGGAAGAAATAGCTCGCCACAAGTTTTTATTCTATTTCTATGAAGCTTTCTTTGCTGCAACTTTTTTTATTGCTTTGTTTTTCCATCAATTTTGACATCAGCAAAAATGCGGCACTCACCACAGACACCGGTGAGTCTAACATATGAACTGAGATTGCCTCGGGGTAGAAATGCGCGGTTTTTCTGGATCGCTGCCTCAGCTCAACGCCTCTGGAGCGTTCGCTTCTATTTTTAGTTTCCCGCCCGAGGCGAGTCAAGGGCATTCTGCCTCGTTCGGCTACTTCGCTCAGTGAGGACCCGGCTTCAGCCTCAATTTCTATATTCATCGAATTTTCGGGAGCATTCCTCGTCCACTAGGCCCAAAAATTCTTTTTACTTTAAAGGTTTTTGTCCATTTTTTGAGAGATAAAATCCTTTTTTACCTGATTTTCTGAAGTTTTCCTGTGCTTCTGAACCTTAGACTCCCTTTTAGCAAATGGTACATCTTTTTCCTCAGTTTTTTAACCTACAAACCTATGTTTTGGTTTTTTTTTCTCCGTATTTTAATGGATTTATGAGCAAAGTTTACAAGGCTTTTGTTGGATTTTCGGATTCTTGTATTAGAAATACAATTACCAATACAATTACCCTATCAAGTTTTGCTAATTTGTTGGTTTTTTTAGGGTAAGGGTGATTCTGCAGAAAATGATGTGAAATCTAAGGGTAAAAAAATGAAAGAATCCGATAGTGACAGTGATGTTCCAATCACCGCGACAAAAGGTGGTTTTGCGACTCTTGCTGTTTCGGATGATGAAGAAGAACCTCCAGCGAAAGAATCCGAAGACGAAGAAGAAGTCGAGGTGGTAAAAAAACCCAAAAAAGATGAGAAAAAAGGCAAAAAATCCCGCAAGAAGAGGAAGGACGAAGATGAAGAAGATCTCGACCAAATATTAGCTGAACTGGAAATGGAATACTCAGGGGTACCAGTGAAGAAACCAGAAGAGGAACCTGTTAAGTCAGAACCGAAAGAAGATGATAAAAAGAAAAAGAAGAAAGACAAAAAGAAAGAACCTGTCGTAACTCAAGAATCGAAAGATGAAGAAGAAGCAGAAGATGCAGAAGAAAAAGAAGCAGTCGACAATGAGAACAATGAAGAAGAAAGGACTGTCAAAACTGCTGCTCAAAAGAAAAAAGAAAAGAAAGAAAGAGAAAAAGCTAAAAAAGCCGCTGAAAAAATGAAATCTAAGGTAATTTTATTTTTAATCAATGTTTCTTTTTATGTACGTATTTTAGGGGCAGGCATCTAAAGAGCAGAGTATAGAAAAATCAGAAGTCCAAGAAGAAGAAGAAGCTCAAAAAGAAGAAAAGCCTGAAGATGACGAAGAAGAAGGAGAAAGTAAGAAGAAAAAGAAAAAGAAAGGAAAAGACAAAGAAGAGAAAGAAGATAAGAAGAAGCCTCGAAGCAAAGCGATTGCTGCAATGCAAGAGGCATTAAAGAAAATCAAAGAAGAAGAAGAAAAACAAGCTGCGTTAGAAGCTGAGAGAATAAAAAAAGAAGAAGAGGCCGAACAAGCCAGACTAGAACAGGTATTTTATTTTTTTAATTTGTTTACTTCGACTAATTTTTGTTTTTTAAAAGATTCGATTAGAACAAGAAAGGAAAGAAAAGAAAAAGCAAAAAGAAAAAGAGAAAAAAGAGCGTTTGAAAGCTGAAGGGAAACTGTTGAATGCAAAGCAGAAAGCTGACCGAGCGAGAGCACAAGCGATGATAGAAGCGATGAACAAACTTAGACTCGAAAACGCTGCATCTGGAATAGTAGATAAAGAAAAACCCAAAAAGCCTATCAAGCAGAAAAAGAATGTTCCTCAGCCACCAAGCGAGGAAGCTCCTCAGGCTAATGGCACTCAAGAGCCCAAATCGGTCGAAGTTACCATTGTGGACAAAGAAACCCCTAAAGAGGAAGAGGATGATGTAAAAGATTCCTGGGATATCGACTCCGACAAGGAAGAAGGTATTTATTCTTTTTTCATGTTTTCTGTTTAATTTTGTTTTTAGACGTTCCAAAACCGGTTGCAAACGATACCAAAGCGCCAGAAGCGAAAGTGGAGTTGGTGCAGCAAAAAAGTAAGGATGAGAGTTCTTCAATGAGTGAGTCAAGTTCGGAAGAAAGTTCTGATGAGGATTCCGATACCGATTCTGAAGAAAGCAAATCAGATAGAAGGACTGACGCAGAAAAAAGAAGAGAGCGTGTTCTAGAAAGAATAATGGTAGCTAACTTTAGTTGAACTTAGCCTATTTTTACTTGTTATTTTTAGAAAAGGCAAGAAGCTGCAGAAAAGAAAAAATCGTTGGACGAGCTCAGAGCGGCAGTCGTTTGCGTATTAGGACATGTCGATACCGGTAAAACTAAAATTTTAGATAAATTGAGAAGGACAAACGTTCAGGACGGTGAAGCTGGAGGTATCACTCAACAAATCGGTGCCACAAACGTCCCTATCGACGCCATTAAAGAACAAGCTAAAATCGTCAAAGGAGTATGTCCGGCATTTAGATAATTTCATTATTTCTGTATTAGTTTTCCCAGATTCCGTTGAAAATCCCTGGCTTGTTGATCATCGATACACCCGGCCACGAATCGTTCAGTAATTTAAGGTCAAGAGGTTCTTCGCTGTGCGACATCGCCATTCTCGTCGTTGACATCATGCACGGCCTTGAACCGCAGACTCTTGAATCTATTAATTTACTTAAACAAAGAAAAACTCCTTTTATTGTAGCTCTTAACAAAATTGATAGGTATATGCTCCTTTTGAAAAAAAAAATATATAAATTTTTTTAGACTTTATGATTGGCAAATGATGGCTAGAAAGGACATTCGTGATGTAATTGCTGGCCAAGCTGCCAATACTCAGTTGGAATTTGAACAAAGAACAAATGAAGTCATCGTACAATTTGCTGAACAGGTTGGGCAAATTCACATTCATAAATATTTATTGAACTATTTTTAGGGATTGAATGCTGCTCTGTTTTATAATAATCCTGACGTTAGAAGTTACGTTTCGCTTGTACCTACTTCAGCGACGACTGGAGAAGGTATGGGTAACTTGTTAGCTCTTATCGTCGAATCTTGTCAAACTATGCTGGCCAAGAGACTTATGTTTAGTGAAGAACTTCAGGTTTGTCTTTATTTATAATGGGAATAGTTGATTTATTTTGTATTTCAGGCAACTGTTTTGGAAGTTAAAGCACTACCTGGGTTAGGGACAACGATAGATGTTATTTTAGTCAATGGTTATTTGAGAGAAGGTGACACTGTGGTTTTGGCTGGTACAGAAGCCCCCATCGTCACCCAAATCCGTTCCCTACTTATGCCTCAACCTCTCAAAGAACTCAGAGTCAAAGTATGCTTACTTATATTTTTACTTAATTTTTGACTTCATCTTTTTTTTAGAATGCTTATGTCGAATACAAAGAAATTAAGGCAGCGCAAGGAGTTAAAATTGCAGCTAAAGATTTCGAAAAGGTTATTGCTGGACTGAATTTACGAGTGGCTATGAAGCCAGATGAAGTCGAAGTTTTAAAAGAAGAGGTCGCTAAAGAGTTGAAACATGCTTTGAGCAACATTAAACTTCAAGAGCGTGGAGTTTATGTTCAAGCATCAACTTTAGGATCTTTGGAGGCTCTTCTTGAGTTCTTAAGAACCTCACAAATTCCGGTAAGAAATTAACTAGAAGTTTCACTCCCCTCATTAATCTAGTCCTCCAATTTTGTGCTTTTTTTCCCCACAATCTTTGCCGTTTTCTTAGTCAATTGGTTTGTTATAAAAACTTCTGCCCATGAACTTTTTGCCAATTTTTGGGCATTTTCTTTAGTTTTTCAAGAAAAAATACGCTTTTTTCCCTATGTCCATCCTATGGATTTAAAATGGCAGAAACGTTTTATGCAAACCTGTAAGAAATTAGTCCCCATTTTATTATCACCTAAGTTGGATAAGCAGGCCTTTTGGCTAGGGTTGATTCGATATAGCCTTCCTTCCGATATTTTATCCGATAGGATTTTTTCAAAAATATTGTAAAGATTTTCCTGAAAAAACTCTTTAGTAAAAATATCGCGATATATCTGTTAGGAATATCGTATCGTATAAAATATCGGAAGGAAAATATCGGATGAACCAATAAATCGTAAGAAAATATCGGATGAACCGATATATCGGAAGGAAAATATCGGATGAACCGATATATCGGAAGGAAAATATCGGATGAACTGATATATTGGAAGGAAAATATCGGATGAACCAATATATCGGAAGGAAAATATCGGATGACCGATATATCGGAAGGAAAATATCGGATGAACTGATATATTGGAAGGAAAATATCGGATGAACCAATATATCGGAAGGAAAATATCGGATACCGATATATCGGAAGGAACATATCGGATGAACCAATATATCGGAAGGAAAATATCGGATGAACCGATATATCGGAAGGAAAATATCGGATGAACCGATATATCGGAAGGAAAATATCGGATGAACCGATATATCGGAAGGAAAATATCGGATGAACCAATAAATCGTAAGAAAAATATCGGATGAACCGATATATCGGAAGGAAAATATCGGATGAACTGATATATTGGAAGGAAAATATCGGATGAACCAATATATCGGAAGGAAAATATCGGATGACCGATATATTGGAAGGAAAATATCGGATGAACTGATATATTGGAAGGAAAATATCGGATGAACCAATATATCGGAAGGAAAATATCGGATACCGATATATCGGAAGGAACATATCGGATGAACCAATATATCGGAAGGAAAATATCGGATGACCGATATATCGGAAGGAAAATATCGGATGAACTGATATATTGGAAAGAAAATATCGGATGAACCAATATATCGGAAGGAAAATATCGGATGACCGATATATCGGAAGGAAAATATCGGATGAACTGATATATTGGAAGGAAAATATCGGATGAACCAATATATCGGAAGGAAAATATCGGATGAACCGATATATCGGAAGGAAAATATCGGATGAACCGATATATCGGAAGGAAAATATCGGATGAACCGATATATCGGAAGGAAAATATCGGATGAACCGATATGTCGGAAGGAAAATATCGGATGAACCAATATGTCGGAAGGAAAATATCACAAATATCGGAAGGAGAATATCGTGGTATATCACGATATATCGCTTCGGATGTTAACAGTTATCAGTGTGCTGCCCCATTTTTCTTTCGGATTCATATGGGATATATCGGTAAGGAATATCGTATCGGATAAAATATCGGAAGGAAAATATCTATATTCCGATATATCGGAAGTATTGCAACAACCCTACTTTTGGCCGAAAGATAAGGGAAGCCACCAATAATCTGATATATTCAGGTTTTGGGTCTGACTTAGCCAAAAGTGCGTTTTTTGCTGAAAAACTGATACCTAATAAGTCCCAAAAAATGGGTGAAAAGTTAGTTTCTTAGCATAATAAAAAATCTTAATTGACTTAAAAAATGGTTTCTGAAAGAGTTCCTCGGGCCTCAAAATTCGGCATAAAAATAGCTAAAATTTCGGTGAAGCGGTTGTATCCAAACTGAAAGGTTGGGGCTCCAAAGTTTGCATTGGCTATGGCGTTTTTTGTGTTTTTTACTACCCTCAAAAAAATTAGTTCCCATTTTATTATCACCTGAGTCTTCAAAACCTTTAAATAATGCGAAGGCGTGCCTTGATTCTTCTACTGCCACCTGCAGAAAGTTTACTGCTCAAAACTGAATAAATTTGCGCTATAAAAATTTCAACCCCCTTGTTGTAAATTACGCATTTTAAAGAAAGATAGAAAAAAAAAATCAAAATTTTTCTTTTTCTGCTTTCGGTTCGTTATTTGAAGTTTCGTTCTAATTAAATATGCGTGAAAAAGCGGAAATTTAACAATTAAAATGGAAGTTTCAATGGATTTTTTCCTCTCCCTTTGCCTTTTAAATGAGTGATTGTAATTGTAAAATAATGGGAGTCTAATCAGTTGTCCACACAACCCCTATTTCCTGTCCTATTTCAGGCAGGAAGCGTTCCCCTACTCTAGCGCATGTAATAAATATTTATTTTCTCTTATACGCTCCCTAGAAATCGAAATTATTTTACTACAAATACCTCCATTTTCTAATTATTTCTTCTATGATAAGGAGCCGAAACGGAAACTATTCCTCCTGTGTTAAGTAATTGGCGTGGCCCATTAGATAGCGTTATTCTGGGGTCTTGAGGGATTTAAAATGCGGGAATTTTTAGCTTCTGAGCCAATTTTAAAAGTGCGAAGTTCATTAAAATTCGGTATTTTAATAATACGTTCCTAGATTACGCCACGCCTCGATTTAAAATAGAAAGTAGATCATTATGTGACGATTTTTCAAAGATGTCGTGGGTTTCGGTGTCCAGATCGGATTTTTGAACTAACGGAGGAGGGAATAAAAAAGAACGAGAGAGAGAGAGAAAAAAAGTACTTGTTAAACTCTCGCCTCCGTTATGGAGGAGGCCTGGAGGTTGGCCTTTCCTTTTCTATCTCTCTTCTTCCTCTCTGTCTTCCCCACTTGTCCGCCGTCCTCATCATCCTTCCACCTACCGCCCTGCAACTTGCTCCATTGGCGCAAAAGACTCGAAAACTCAGGAGAGAGAAACACGTGGGACGGTTCGGTGTATATGCCCACGGTGAGCTACCCACATATCCTCCGCCTCCTATCACTTTTATAACCATATGTGTCTTCAATTATTTTAATTCAATCATTTATTTTGATTGAAACCAAAAAGTCACTTAAGCTTCCTCTGAGAAAAAACTTAAATTTTCCTAAATTGCGGGGTTTTGTAAATAAATTAGTCCAATTTTTCAGACATTTCGCCCTCGGTACAATAGGTCAAAAAACGCAAAAATCGCCCCTTTTGGGTTAAGCTGAACTTTTAAGCTGTTGGTACTTCAGGGGTTAGTATAAGAAAGAACGTCAATAAAATTTTTGAATTCTCCTATCGAATCAGTTTAGGTCCGTAATGGCCTCTCCTTCTTGTTCAATTGGCAAAATGCCCAAAAATCCGGAAAAATGGGACTTTTTTGATCGAAAGTACCACAAAAACTTGCAAAAATCCGATAAAGTTTGAGCTATAGAGCCGAAAATGGGGTCTCTCGGTCGAAAAATGAGGAAACATCTCTTAAAATCAAGTTAATGGTTACATTTTGGCCTAAATACTTTGAAAATAGCCTTGATATTTCGTATAATAGGAGAAAAGTCGTACCGAAAAGGGCGTACGTCTGTTCAACTAGATATCCACTTTTCAGCGTTTTCCACGTTCTTTTTGGCTGAAAAGAGCGTTTTCCACGTTCTTTTCGGCGGAAAAGAGCGTTTTCCACGTTCTTTTCGGCTGAAAAGAGCGTTTTCCACGTTCTTTTCGGCTGAAAAGAGCGTTTTCCACGTTCTTTTCGGCTGAAAAGAGCGTTTTCCACGTTCTTTTCGGCTGTAAAAAGCGTTTTCCACGTTCTTTTCGGCTGAAAAGAGCGTTTTCCACGTTCTTTTCGGCTGAAAAGAGCGTTTTCCACGTTCTTTTCGGCTGAAAAGAGCGTTTTCCACGTTCTTTTCGGCTGTAAAGAGCGTTTTCCACGTTCTTTTCGGCTGTAAAGAGCGTTTTCCACGTTCTTTTCGGCTGAAAAGAGCGTTTTCCACGTTCTTTTCGGCTGTAAAGAGCGTTTTCCACGTTCTTTTCGGCTGAAAAGAGCGTTTTCCACGTTCTGGTGCAAATCGATTGTTCAAATGCCCCTGAAAAGAGCGTTTTCCACGTTCTTTCTTTTCGGCTGAAAAAGTTATGGAAATTTTTTTTCTTAAAAAAAAGTGAATACGAGTACCTACCCTACCCAGTAGGGTTACATATTTGGGTCAGATTTGATTAAACACCTGCTTACTTGAAAGGTAGTTGACGTTTCCTGTCCATATTTGAAACCTAAAGTAATTCGAGGATTACATGAAAATGAGCTTCCAAGGCTAAAAGATTGCAGATTTGGTTTTGATTTTCAATTTGAACGTTGAGAAATAAATGCAACTGCGTTTTCTCTGAAAAGTAGATGGTAAAAAGTACTTTTCCATGCGATTTGGGTGGATTATAGGTTGGTTTTACATTTTTTTTCTCTACACGTTCAACCTTGAAAAAAGCATGAAAGTGCGGCGTGTAAAAATTCTAATTAAAACACCTTTCGTTCAATTTAAATAGAAGTGGGCTGATTTTCGCCTTTCCAAAGTTGCCAAATTTTTTTTTCTTTCCCCCACGGGAGACCCCACGCCGTTTTACTTGCACGTCGCTCAATATTTTTTTCATTCGAATCCTTGGGCTTGGCTTCACAAACGACAACGAGTTTTATTCATCGACCAGGAAATTGTAAATAACCCTTGGAAATGGAGATAAGATATTTGTGTAAGCAAAACTTCACACTTGAGGTTTGTGTAATTTTCAAGAACTGTCAATATTTTGTATTTTATAGCAATTTTTTTTAAAAGGGTGCTTGGTTGTCCTTAATTTAAAAATAAACTGTTTTGAAAATAAATGAATTCGGGTAAATATTTGAAATTGAATTTTTTAAAGTGTTTATGAATGACACGTGGTCAGTCCCACGCGAACTCCCGACATCAGGATGCATCCTATCAACCGAGCTAAACAAACCACTTCCACATTTCAAATGCTTCCCTTGGCCAAACCGGCGTATTTACAGGGCCGTCGCCACATCACCGAAAATAAAACTTTTTTCTGTTTTTTTTTTTTAAAATGAGAACTGTGAAAGAAAAGAGTTTTTTGGTCAGCTTGCTTGGAAATATCTTCCGCAGGCACCTGAGGCTTGTTGTGGTTAAATCTAGTTCTTTTAGCAATATCAGAAGTGGTGAAGGTTTTTAAAACTTGCTTTTATCTGCTGCCAGATTCCTTCGTGTCTTGGGCTAAACTTGTGCTCTGTCTTCAGATTTAAGGGGATGTCAGGGTTTTAAGTTGGTTGCTTTGTACATTTTTCGTTGTGAGCAACGGTTTTCGGTTTTTCCCTTCTATTTTGGAAACCGTCGCTCAAAACGAAAAAATGTCCTAAGTAAATGTTGTAGCGACGGAAATTTACTACATAAAATATCTCATTGGTTTTTTTCCGTCAGAGCAATATTTTAGGAGATATGAAGGTTTTAAGTTTTCAGACAGGCTCTGTAGGATTATTAGTTTTAACCTCATAACTCCTTAAATATTGCTCTTACGCAAATAATAAATAAAGAAATGTTTGTAGGAAATCTTTGTACCTACAACTTTTACTTAAGACATTTTTTCGTTTTGAGCGACGGTTTCCGAGATAGAAGGGAAAAACCGAAAACGGTTGCTCACAACGAAAAATTTGCCAAGCAACTCACTTAAGAACCCTCATATCTCCTTAAGTATTGCTCTGACAAAAAAACCAATCAGGTCTTTTATATAGGAAATTTCCGTAGCTACGACTTTTACTTAGGACATTTTTTCGTTTTGAGCGACGGTTTCCGAGATAGAAGGGAAAAACCGAAAACCGTTGTTAACAAAGAAAAATTTGCAAAGCAACTCACTTAAAAACCATCATACCTCCTTAAACAATTTGCTATCTGAAGCTTCGTATTTTCCAAACATCGCCTTCGATATTATGATCGACCGCTATTGCCATATCAGAAGTGGGATTGGTTAAAACTTGCGATCTTCCCTTCACACTTTTGTTGCCAGGATTCCTTCATCCCTTCAGCTATGATTTTCATTTATGTCCTCAGATTTAAACAATATTTGAAGCTTCTTTTTTTCCTCCAGTGTTTCTTTGATGTGACCCTTGGTTTTCAGTTTAAAAAAATTGACATCCCATTTTTTTCTAGTATGCCAACATAAGGATCGGCCCGGTCGTCAAAAAAGACGTGATGAAGGCCTCGACTATGTTGGAACACGAAAGCCAGTACGCGGTGATCTTAGCATTCGACGTTAAAATCGACCGTGACGCTCAAGAGCTCGCGGACAGTCTCGGCGTCAAAATATTCCAAGCGGACATCATTTATCATCTCTTCGACAAGTTCATCGCCTACAGGGACGAAATCAAAGCGAAAAAACGTGAAGAATTTAAATCGATCGCTGTCTTCCCGTGCAAGCTCAGAATCCTTCCTCAGGTACGTCAATGCGATAAATGAAGTACGAAAAATTTTTTTTTTAGTTCGTGTTTAATTCTCGAGATCCTATCGTCGTTGGTGTCATGGTCGAAGCAGGTATTGTACGTGATGGGACTCCTATTTGCGTGCCTACTAAAGACGTAAGTTTTTCCATCAAAAAAATTCTTCCACACTCCAAAATTTTGATATTTTATGACCAATCGAGCAAAAATAATTTTATTAAGGCGATTTTATCGTCCCTAATTTTTATCGTTCGAAAAAATTTGATAAAAATTACGTTTTTATCAAAAAGGGGGAAAATATTTTTTTAAAAAGTCGGCGTTTGTGTATCCTCGTATTCTTAGCCTAAAATGAGGATGAAAAAATGATATCCTTACTCCCTACCAGAGATTCAAATTGAGGCGCTCCGGGTACGAAGGGCGAACTCAACATCGGACAAATTTTTTTTTTCATTTTCAGATTCTAGACCTCTAGGTGAATACACCCGTATAATTTTTATGTTGAGTTCTTCCTTTTTTCCCCTTTAAATACGTAAAAACCGATATGCTGCAAAGCTCTTACAGCGATATCCGAGCGGGTACGAAGGGCGAACTCCACATCCTAGTCCACAACCCCCACTCCTTTTCCCATTCCAGAGCATGACTTTTCTGTTGAGTTCGCCCGTAACATAAACTTTAAAATGCGAATATCTCGAAACTACGTTTTGTTGAGTTCGCCCTTCGTACCCGGAGCCTCAATGTATATTCGTCTTTTTTTTCTTAGGATAACTTTCGCTCTACCAAACATTCAAATTCACTTTTCTCTTTTAGTTTATCGAGATCGGCGTCGTCACGAGTATTGAAAACAACCACAAAACTGTCGAAAGCGCTCGTAAAGGTCAAGAGGTCTGCATTAAAATCGAACCCATCCCAGGCGAATCTCCGAAAATGTTCGGACGTCATTTCGACGAAAAAGATTTCCTAGTTTCGAAAGTAAGAAATTTTTTTTTCCATTTTTTTTAAACTTTTATTTTTTAAGATTACTCGGCAAAGTATCGACGCTTGCAAGGACTACTTTAGAGAAGATTTGGTCAAAACGGACTGGCAATTGATGGTCGAATTGAAGAAACAATTCCAAATTCTTTAAAAAATTGAGCGTCGTTTCATTATAAAAGAAAATTATATTTACATAACATCTTGTGAATCCCTTCTCCCCTTTATGTATTATACTATATAAATAAAATTAATATATATTATATTACGTTTCGTACTGAAAATTTTTTTGATTTTTTTTTTTTAAAAAACCTTTTGGGAGGAATTCTATCGAAATTTTTTTCGATATTATTTTTTGGGGTCTGGCGGTTCATTGGGCAGGGATGTGACGTCAGGACTCATTTACCAGCCGCCGGAAGTCTCGTTTCGGTGAGGAGGAGTACCGAATGTGGTGGGAGGAAGGGGGGAAGTTGTGATGAGGGTACGAGGAGAGGGGTCGCAACTCATATCCGCCGGGAAAAACTTACATCATCTCCGCCGACGTTTTCATCCGCAACTCGTCCGAAATGAATGAATTCCGAAAGGATTCGATTATCGATGAATGGAAGTCCGTTCTTGATAATTCATCGTCTTTTCGACCTTCCCACGCTTCAGAATACAACGTTTGAAACATTTCTTATAATCCATTTTTTTAAAGCCCACGATATTTCTGATCTCTTTTATTTCACATATACAATTGAGGCGCTCCGGGTACGAAGGCGAACTCAACAAAACGTAGTTTCGAGATATTCGCATTTTAAAGTTTTATGTTAAGGGCGAACTCAACAGAAAAGTCATACCCTGGAATGGGAAAAGGAGTGGGGGTTGTGGACTAGGATGTGGAGTTCGCCCTTCGTACCCGCTCGGATATCGCAGTTAGAGCTTTGCCGCATATCGGTTTTTACGTATTTTAAAGGGGAAAAAAGGGCAAACTCAATATAAAAATTATTTGGGTGTATTCACCTAGAGGTCTAGAATCTGAACATGAAAAAAAAAAAAATTTGTCCGATGTTGAGTTCGCCCTTCGTACCCGGAGCGCCTCAATTTTAAACATTTTGTGAATTATGGACTAATTTCAACGTACCTGTTTTTGGGTCATAAATGGTGTTTTTTTTCCTTTCTTCGGCTTTCGATAAGTGCAGGTAATTTCTGTCTGATGATTTCGAGGAAGTTGGGAATTAGCGTTGAAAAAGGCACATAAGTGGACACTTAAGATGGGTAGGGGGGAAAATGTAGGAGGTGATGGATGTGACAAAGGATTTCCATCTTATCCTCGACGTGTCCCAAAGCCGCCTTCTTTTACATAACAAGGTTCAACCAGCCTAATTTCATTTTACTTAAGTAGGTGTTTCGGGCCTACATGGATTCTTAAAATGATTCGATCGAGTGGGACGTCTCCGAGAATACTGAAATCTTTCGTCGAAATAACGTTTGGCTGTCCATAATGTTCGATGAAAAGTTATTAGGTGTACAAAATGAAACAGCCACAGTCATTTTGTACACCTAGTAGTTCATTTTTTCAAAATTTTAAACATTTTAGGCGTTCCATCAAAAGTTGACCTTCTCCGTGTAAGAAGGTTATTGAAGTATAACCATTAAGAAGGTTAATTTTTAAAGGCTTGTAAATCGTAAACCGTTACAGATATTGAAAAAATGCACTAAATAAAATCTGTTGGAAATTTAATTCTCTTTAATTTTTATTCTATTCATTTTTTCTCTAGGACGCACTGTTTTCATGATAAATGTATTTAAAAAAATTATTTTCCGAAAATGGTGCATCCTAGAAAAAAAACAATTAAGTACATGGAGAATTAAATTTCCTACAATTTTTATTTATTAGGTGTACAAAATGAAACTCAGCCATAGGGTAAATTTGAATTTTGTAGATTTTAGCCGAGTTTCATTTTGTACACCTAATAGCTTTTGGTGATGCCGACGCTGAAGAAAAGCTTCCAAGTGGAAGGGTCTTCTAGGCGTGGGCTCTACGGATATAGGTGCCCGAGTGAAAGACTTTAAAGACTCTAAAAATCTGGTCAAAATGGACCCCTTTCAAGGTGTTTGAGGTGCTCACGCAGAAAGCGCCCAAAACTTTCAAATACAGAGAAAAAAACTCGTTGAAACAGGCGTTTTTTATCCGAAAGATCGAGACTAGGGAGTGTATCGACATAATGCGGTTCGCGAGAATGCATTTGACCATAAAATAGCAGAAATAGCGAGTTCACCATAAAAAAAACTGCAATTCAACATAAGGGAAATATCGAAAACGTTCACCATAATGCTTTTTGAACACATCTCACCATAAGCAAGAGATTTACCACTTGTCGTTTCGACATAAATTGGTCGTTTCAACATAACGCAGTTGAACATAAAGGAAACTTTCATTTTAAAGAACTTGTCATTTCGCCATAAAAATGTTTCTGTCGTTTGCCCAAACGACTCACCATAAAACTCACCTAGTTTATGGTGAGATGTATTATGGGCATAATACATCTCACCATAAACTAGGGACAGACAAAGAGCAAGCCTATTTTGACCGTTTATAACGCAATTATGGCGAAACGACAAAAACCTAATAACTTGACCGTTTTTTTTTTTTCCAGTTTTTGAAAACTTTTTTTTGTGTCGACTTGCATTTATTAAACAGTCGTTTATGGCGAAACGCTTTATGTTGAAATGCATTATGCCCAAAATTTTTGAACTTTTGAGAGCTTTATGTTCAATTGCTGCATTATGGTGAACAACAAATTTGTTTTTGTCGAAATGCAGATTTTTTATGTTCAACTGCTTTAGGGTGAAATGCGTTATGTTGAGCGGTGTTCTCTCGAGACTAGGCTCAAGAATGTGTTTAAAAAGAGAGTTTTCCGGTCAAAATACTGAAGGAAACTCCAAAAAATCTGTCCGTGAAGATTTGTAGGCCAAAAAAACTTAGAATGCTTGAAAGTTATGTTCAAAAATCCCGTAAAAAGGGGCTTTCTCAGTCAAAAGAGGTAGGCAAAGCCTAGAAACGTGTTAAAAAGGGAGTTTACTGCCTTATGACCTAGGAAAATTCGCGGAAATCTGGTAAAAATGGGTGTTCTGGTTTTTAATGTCTAGAAACCTGGTAAAATAGTCTAGCTTAATCTTTGTATCATTACGTAGGTATTCTCATCTTGGAAAAAAATATGAGGTTTGAAATAATAAGACGTAATTGATATTCGATGATGGCCTTGGGAAGGTGGCTGGGGCCTGAGGGGATCTGGAGAGGAGGGCGGAGGAAGTAGACTGACTATTTATAAGTGTGAGAACCGGAAGTCTAGCTAGAATTGCTTCCGCTCTCTCCCCCAAGCGCCTAATTAGCCCTCTTCCATCCTCGATCCCTACAAAACGAAAACACCCCCACGACCTACAATGGGAAACCCCTAAAGAACATTTGCGGAAACATCCTTTGACACGGAACACCGGTGGAAATATCGGAATTCGCCGAGGGGAGGCTTCACATCCGTCCTTATTCATTCTCCCCCTTCTTTTTGGAAACGGATCAGAAATTGATTTATGAGCCAACTTGTCCGCTTTTCGCGATCTTTTCTACAATTAAAAATCCTCCATGCCAATGAACTTGTTAAAAAGTCAAAAATTCACTTGCTCGAAAAAACTTTTCTTTCTCTCTTTTCAAAAAATTACACTCTTCCGTTTTTTTAAAACTCAAATTATCTTCGAGTCCACGTGTTTTGAATAGTGGTCATTACAAAATGGCCCAGATCTTATTTCAGGTTTAAAAAAAAACCTGTAAAAAAGTAACCGGTCCAGCTTGATTTTAATAATCATCCTATACTCGGTCCTGAAAATGTCTTATTATCCAACGAAAAAAAATCCTGTATATTTCTAATAACTGCTCTCAGAAAGTGAAAAGCTATTAAAAAATAGAAACTTGAGGGAAGCCTGGAAGATTCGGATTTTACTGTAGCTGGGTCTGGAACTCCCTCAAAGTTGGAAAATTTAACAATATTTTTTATCCCTACGATAGAATTTTTTCTTAAGTATCGAGGTAAGAGAAAATGA
This sequence comes from Orius insidiosus, assembly GCA_014119065.1. Lineage (NCBI taxonomy): Eukaryota > Metazoa > Arthropoda > Insecta > Hemiptera > Anthocoridae > Orius > Orius insidiosus. Next base: position 34,743 of record JACGAQ010001474.1, on the reverse strand, counting down.
AAGTAATTGCCCAGCCAGACTGCATGGAACTGGCGTAAACTGCCCAAATTTCTGCCTACCATAGGTGGTAGGGGGTTTCTCTGTCTAAAAAGCTACGAAAACTCCTAAAAACTCTATAAGAGAAGCTATCGCATTACCCTCTATCTTTAAAAAGGGTCATCCAGACCCCGACCTAATGAGATTTCTAGTTTCTCAAAGAGAAGCTATTGTACCCCTGTAAAACTCCTCTCTGAAATCTCATTAGGTCGGGGTCTGGATGACCCTTTCCAAAGATAGAGGGTAATACAATAGCTTCTCTTTGAGAAACTGAAATCTCATTAGGTCGGGGTCTGGAAGACCCTTTTCCGAAGATAGAGGGTAATACAATAGCTTCTCTTTGAGAAACTAGAAATCTTATTAGGTCGGGGTCTGGAAGACCCTTTTCCAAAGATAGAGGGTAATACAATAGCTTCTCTTTGAGAAACTAGAAATCTTATCAGGTCGGGGTCTGGAAGACCCTTTTCCAAAGATAGAGGGTAATACAATAGCTTCTCTTTGAGAAACTAGAAATCTTATCAGGTCGGGGTCTGGAAGACCCTTTTCCAAAGATAAAGGGTAATACGATAGCTTCTCTTTGAGAAACTGAAACCTCATAAGGTCGGGGTCTGGAAGACCCTTTTCCAAAGATAGAGGGTAATACAATAGCTTCTCTTTGAGAAACTAGAAATCTTATCAGGTCGGGGTCTGGAAGACCCTTTTCCAAAGATAAGGGTAATACGATAGCTTCTCTTTGAGAAACTTGAAACTCATTAGGTCGGGGTCTGGAAGACCCTTTTCCAAAGATAGAGGGTAATACAATAGCTTCTCTTTGAGAAACTAGAAATCTTATCAGGTCGGGGTCTGGAAGACCCTTTTCCAAAGATAGAGGGTAATACGATAGCTTCTCTTTGAGAAACTTGAAACCTCATAAGGTCGGGGTCTGGAAGACCCTTTTCCAAAGATAGAGGGTAATACAATAGCTTCTCTTTGAGAAACTAGAAATCTTATCAGGTCGGGGTCTGGAAGACCCTTTTCCAAAGATAAGGGTAATACGATAGCTTCTCTTTGAGAAACTTGAAACCTCATTAGGTCGGGGTCTGGAAGACCCTTTTCCAAAGATAGAGGGTAATACAATAGCTTCTCTTTGAGAAACTAGAAATCTTATCAGGTCGGGGTCTGGAAGACCCTTTTCCAAAGATAAAGGGTAATACAATAGCTTCTCTTTGAGAAACTAGAAATCTCATCAGGTCGGGGTCTGGAAGACCCTTTTCCAAAGATAGAGGGTAATACAATAGCTTCTCTTTGAGAAACTAGAAATCTCATCAGGTCGGGGTCTGAAGACCCTTTCCAAAGAAAGAGGGTAATACAATAGCTTCTCTTTGAGAAACTAGAAATCTTATCAGGTCGGGGTCTGGAAGACCCTTTTCCAAAGATAGAGGGTAATACAATAGCTTCTCTTTGAGAAACTAGAAATCTTATCAGGTCGGGGTCTGGAAGACCCTTTTCCAAAGATAGAGGGTAATACAATAGCTTCTCTTTGAGAAACTAGAAATCTTATCAGGTCGGGGTCTGGAAGACTCTTTGGAAATGATAGAGGGTAATACAATAGCTTCTCTTTGAGAAACTTGAAATCTCATTAGGTCGGGGTCTGGAAGACCCTTTTCCGAAGATAGAGGGTAATACAATAGCTTCTCTTTGAGAAACTAGAAATCTTATCAGGGCGGGGTCTGGAAGACTCTTTGGAAAAGATAGAGGGTAATACAATAGCTTCTCTTTGAGAAACTAGAAATCTTATCAGGTCGGGGTCTGGAAGACTCTTTGGAAATGATAGAGGGTAATACAATAGCTTCTCTTTGAGAAACTTGAAATCTCATTAGGTCGGGGTCTGGAAGACCCTTTTCCGAAGATAGAGGGTAATACAATAGCTTCTCTTTGAGAAACTAGAAATCTTATCAGGGCGGGGTCTGGAAGACCCTTTTCCAAAGATAGAGGGTAATACAATAGCTTCTCTTTGAGAAACTAGAAATCTTATCAGGTCGGGGTCTGGAAGACTCTTTGGAAATGATAGAGGGTAATACAATAGCTTCTCTTTGAGAAACTTGAAATCTCATTAGGTCGGGGTCTGGAAGACCCTTTTCCGAAGATAGAGGGTAATACAATAGCTTCTCTTTGAGAAACTAGAAATCTTATCAGGCGGGGTCTGGAAGACTCTTTGGAAAGATAGAGGGTAATACAATAGCTTCTCTTTGAGAAACTTGAAATCTCATTAGGTCGGGGTCTGGAAGACCCTTTTCCGAAGATAGAGGGTAATACAATAGCTTCTCTTTGAGAAACTAGAAATCTTATCAGGGCGGGGTCTGGAAGACTCTTTGGAAAAGATAGAGGGTAATACAATAGCTTCTCTTTGAGAAACTAGAAATCTCATTAGGTCGGGGTCTGGAAGACTCTTTGGAAAAGATAGAGGGTAATACAATAGCTTCTCTTTGAGAAACTAGAAATCTTATTAGGTCGGGGTCTGGAAGACCCTTTTCCAAAGATAGAGGGTAATACAATAGCTTCTCTTTGAGAAACTAGAAATCTTATCAGGTCGGGGTCTGGAAGACTCTTTGGAAAGATAGAGGGTAATACAATAGCTTCTCTTTGAGAAACTTGAAATCTCATTAGGTCGGGGTCTGGAAGACCCTTTTCCGAAGATAGAGGGTAATACAATAGCTTCTCTTTGAGAAACTAGAAATCTTATCAGGTCGGGGTCTGGAAGACTCTTTGGAAAAGATAGAGGGTAATACAATAGCTTCTCTTTGAGAAACTTGAAATCTCATTAGGTCGGGGTCTGGAAGACCCTTTTCCGAAGATAGAGGGTAATACAATAGCTTCTCTTTGAGAAACTAGAAATCTTATCAGGGCGGGGTCTGGAAGACTCTTTGGAAAAGATAGAGGGTAATACAATAGCTTCTCTTTGAGAAACTAGAAATCTCATTAGGTCGGGGTCTGGAAGACTCTTTGGAAAAGATAGAGGGTAATACAATAGCTTCTCTTTGAGAAACTAGAAATCTTATTAGGTCGGGGTCTGGAAGACCCTTTTCCAAAGATAGAGGGTAATACAATAGCTTCTCTTTGAGAAACTAGAAATCTTATCAGGTCGGGGTCTGGAAGACCCTTTTCCAAAGATAGAGGGTAATACAATAGCTTCTCTTTGAGAAACTAGAAATCTTATCAGGTCGGGGTCTGGAAGACCCTTTTCCAAAGATAAAGGGTAATACGATAGCTTCTCTTTGAGAAACTTGAAACCTCATTAGGTCGGGGTCTGGAAGACCCTTTTCCAAAGATAGAGGGTAATACAATAGCTTCTCTTTGAGAAACTAGAAATCTTATCAGGTCGGGGTCTGGAAGACCCTTTTCCAAAGATAAAGGGTAATACGATAGCTTCTCTTTGAGAAACTTGAAACCTCATTAGGTCGGGGTCTGGAAGACCCTTTTCCAAAGATAGAGGGTAATACAATAGCTTCTCTTTGAGAAACTAGAAATCTTATCAGGTCGGGGTCTGGAAGACCCTTTTCCAAAGATAAAGGGTAATACAATAGCTTCTCTTTGAGAAACTAGAAATCTCATCAGGTCGGGGTCTGGAAGACCCTTTTCCAAAGATAGAGGGTAATACAATAGCTTCTCTTTGAGAAACTAGAAATCTCATCAGGTCGGGGTCTGAAGACCCTTTCCCAAAGAAAGAGGGTAATACAATAGCTTCTCTTTGAGAAACTAGAAATCTTATCAGGTCGGGGTCTGGAAGACCCTTTTCCAAAGATAGAGGGTAATACAATAGCTTCTCTTTGAGAAACTAGAAATCTTATCAGGTCGGGGTCTGGAAGACCCTTTTCCAAAGATAAAGGGTAATACGATAGCTTCTCTTTGAGAAACTTGAAACCTCATTAGGTCGGGGTCTGGAAGACCCTTTTCCAAAGATAGAGGGTAATACAATAGCTTCTCTTTGAGAAACTAGAAATCTTATTAGGTCGGGGTCTGGTAGACCCTTTTCCAAAGATAGAGGGTAATACAATAGCTTCTCTTTGAGAAACTAGAAATCTTATCAGGTCGGGGTCTGGAAGACCCTTTTCCAAAGATAGAGGGTAATACAATAGCTTCTCTTTGAGAAACTAGAAATCTTATCAGGTCGGGGTCTGGAAGACCCTTTTCCAAAGATAAAGGGTAATACGATAGCTTCTCTTTGAGAAACTTGAAACCTCATTAGGTCGGGGTCTGGAAGACCCTTTTCCAAAGATAGAGGGTAATACAATAGCTTCTCTTTGAGAAACTAGAAATCTTATTAGGTCGGGGTCTGGAAGACCCTTTTCCAAAGATAGAGGGTAATACAATAGCTTCTCTTTGAGAAACTAGAAATCTTATCAGGTCGGGGTCTGGAAGACCCTTTTCCAAAGATAGAGGGTAATACAACAGCTTCTCTTTGAGAAACTAGAAATCTTATTAGGTCGGGGTCTGGAAGACCCTTTTCCAAAGAAAGAGGGTAATACAATAGCTTCTCTTTGAGAAACTAGAAATCTTATCAGGTCGGGGTCTGGAAGACCCTTTTCCAAAGAAAGAGGGTAATACAATAGCTTCTCTTTGAGAAACTTGAAATCTCATCAGGTCGGGGTCTGGAAGACCCTTTTCCAAAGATAGAGGGTAATACAATAGCTTCTCTTTGAGAAACTAGAAATCTCATCAGGTCGGGGTCTGGGAGACCCTTTTCCAAAGATAGAGGGTAATACAATAGCTTCTCTTTGAGAAACTAGAAATCTTATTAGGTCGGGGTCTGGAAGACCCTTTTTAGAGGGTAATACAATAGCTTCTCTTTGAAAAACTAGAAATCTTATTAGGTCGGGGTCTGGAAGACCCTTTTTAGAGGGTAATACAATAGCTTCTCTTTAAGAAACTAGAAATCTCATCAGGTCGGGGTCTGGGAGACCCTTTTCCAAAGATAGAGGGTAATACAATAGCTTCTCTTTAAGAAACTAGAAATCTCATCAGGTCGGGGTCAGGAAGACCCTTTTCCAAAGATAGAGGGTAATACAATAGCTTCTCTTTGAGAAACTAGAAATCTTATCAGGTCGGGGTCTGGAAGACCCTTTTTAGAGGGTAATACAATAGCTTCTCTTTGAAAAACTAGAAATCTTATTAGGTCGGGGTCTGGAAGACCCTTTTTAGAGGGTAATACAATAGCTTCTCTTTGAGAAACTAGAAATCTTATCAGGTCGGGGTCTGGAAGACCCTTTTCCAAAGATAGAGGGTAAGACAACAGCTTCTCTTTGAAAATCTTAAAATCTAGGAACGCGGTAGCGTTCCGCCCCGCCAAGCAACACCCAGTCCGAAGACGTCAGAAAACGGTACCTACCAAGTGTATGTTTACTGGACGTCACGATTTGCGTTTTTCAGGTATCTGGATCTCGGCTCCCTGTGGACCGATCGACTTGAAATTTGCTACAGATTTACTTTGATATGATATGAGTAAACGCTGAAAATTTCAAGTCGATCGGTCCACAGGGAGCCGAGATATAAAAGTCTGAAAACCCGGTTTTTCGCCTTTACCGTGTTCTTCTTCTTATTCAGCTAGACAAGGCTACAGCCTCTCCTAGCGCACCGATTGACTTGAAATTTTGCACAGAGCTTCCTTTTAACTTGAGCCAGTGCCTTTTGAAAGATTTACCCCGAAATCTTAACTTAAAAAAAAATTAGGAACAAAAAACTGAAATTTTAGGGTAATTTTAGCCACTTTAACGAGTACACAGCCTGGAGACAAGACCAATCGACTTGAAATTGTGCACAGAGCTTCCTTCTGAGTTTAGCAATGAGGACGAGTATAGTAATGAGGACGGATTTCGGAAATGGGTCATCCAGGCCCCTCAGGGTCAATTTGACCAGTGATCATTGTCTGTGGCGCCGGCTGTACACCCGATTTACACCATAAGGTCGAATTTCGGAAATGGGTCTTCCAGACCCCTTGGGGTCAATTTGACCAGTGATCATTTTTCGATCGTCAGTTAGTCTGAGGCGCCTTCTGTACATCCGATTTACACCAGAGGTCGGATTTCGGAAATGGGTCTTCCTGACCCCTTAAGGTAAATTCGACCCTAAAAAGAACGAAAGAACTGACGAAAAAAGAACGAAACATAAAACATAAATTGGGTAATTTTTGCCAGTGTAATGGGTCAACAGCTAACCTGACCTATTTGGCCTTGAACTATTAATTATTAGTTTAGCCCATTAAAAAAAATTTAGGGACGAAAACTGAAAATTTCTTTGACGGGCCTGAACAAAAGGACCATTCGAATTAACATTGTTGACGTTGAAATGGTTCATTGACGTAAATACGCAAGCCCTTAAAACTTAAATTTGTAATAGGTACCTAAGTTATAAATTTTTCTCAATGTTTTGTTTTTACTGTTTACGTTGAGAACTAAGCTAATAGGATTATCCCTCCTCAGAAGGTATTTTCATTACTTGGAGAACATTTTTTTATCTCTATTCTCACATTTAAACTACAAAAAGATATGATATCCCCACAAAAAACACCCCGTGTAAAAAACACCCCGCCTCGCAAAAATCCTTTTACATCAGCCGGAAAAAGTTGTGATATCAACTTCCCCGCCCTCAAATGAGCGAGAAGAGTCGATACGCCCGAGTGGTAGGTACGATGATGTGAGAAGCATGATGCCCGTGCTCCCGTTTTCAATGCTCCCCTTGGCGGCATCGCGAAATGTTTGTTTACAGGGACGTAGTTAAGACGTGCTGTGCGTTCTTCGGGAAAAATCGTTATGATTCAAACACTCAGACATACGTAGATGAAGGCGTAGTGTCATGTGTGAGTACGGGGGGGGGGGGTATGTGTATGTATGTGTATGGGGTGTATACTAGTGATTAGTTAGGAACTCGGTGATAACACAGTAATTCTTAAGCGTTCCAGGACGTTCCAAGGCTTCATAAATAACGGCAATCACTGATACAAAGCATTTCGCGATGCCGCCAAGGGGAGCATTGAAAACGGGAGCACGGGCATCATGCTTCTCACATCATCGTACCTACCACTCGGGCGTATCGACTCTTCTCGCTCATTTGAGGGCGGGGAAGTTGATATCACAACATTTTCCGGCTGATGTAAAAGGATTTTTGCGAGGCGGGGTGTTTTTTACACGGGGTGTTTTTTGTGGGGTCTCATTTTCAGCAAAACATAGCTTTTAGATTTCTGCAATTTTGCTTTCTATAAACTACAAAAGGTCGGGGTCTGAAAGACCCTTATCTAGATAATACAATAGCTTCTCTTTGACAAACTTGAAATATCATTTTCAGCTATCAAGGATGAAAGTGTATACCAAAAAAATCTTAATATTCTGAAGTATCTTTACCTAATTATTCGCATTCGCTGATAAGATATAAAAAGCAAATTATTCCTTCCTTGATTTTTCATTCAATATTTGAAAAAGTGACAAATTGGCTGAGGAAAAGCGAGATAAATTTTTTGTTTTTATCACTATATTTACACGACGGAAATATGACGTGTAACTCCGTCTGGATATTCTAAGCCAAAATATGATCTACAAAAATAATTTTCTTCGTATTTAAGTCTTTAAATATTACTTTTTATAATATCTAATGTAAATTAAAAAAAATTTCTCGGTCGAAAGTGGAGGGTGAAGCCCAGGAGTCCGGCAAAAAGGGAGTTTCTCTGCCTTATGACTAGAAAAACTCGCAAAAATACGGTAAAATTTTTTTTTGGTCGAAAGAAATAGGCTTTGCCCTTAAGTTCAGCAACACCCGTTGAACTTTTGTAATCATCCTTTGCTTAGGTTTTTTTTATTATTTATTACAAACTAGCTATTTTGGGTGTTTAATCTTCGCATTTTGAAATTAGAGTTCAGAACGGAAGTAATATTTTTGTTGTTGAAAACTTTTTTAAATTGCTAAATTGATTTGTGTTTGATCGAAGACTTGGGAAACATCTGTCCGTTTTAAATATTCGAGATTCTTGTGTTGGCGTTTAGAATTCACCCACCGATTCCTTGGTAAAATCACCAGACGTCCTCCCTTTTTTTTCGCTCGACTAAAGAAAAAAAAACTTGCTTTTCATTCATGGCAGTTCCTTAAAAAGAGTTGGCTGTTTTAATGTAGGATTTTTATGGTTTTTCTAAGAGTGTTGGAGGATTTTTTTTGTGATCTGTCTGGTTCGTTTGAGGTAAGGTGGGGGCGGCGAATCGGTCGAGGACGTTTCACGGCTCCGGGTGGCGGGAAAGGGGGCGAGCGGATGTCAGTGAAAATAGACAACCGGACGCCGCGCCGCGAGAGCTCGTCTATTTTTGGGGGGGTCCAAATGGGAAAAACAACTTTTCACGTTCGTCTAGTTTCTTAACTCTTTTTTTCTCTTCTTCTTTTACCTCTTTTTTTTCAACCTTCCCCTCTGACCGCGTTTTTCTGGAAGTGTCCGTCCGATCCTCACGGTCAGACCTCTCGAGAAGATTCGCTTTAAAGAGAAATGCTTTTTGGGAAAATAGACACTTGCGCAATATTTGGCATTGGATCTTGTTTTTATTTTTAAGTTTTCTGCGATCAATTTTATTTTCAAAGTGCTTTCATCGTAAAAATGAGTCAGCTCAAATATTCAGATGAGTTTTAAATATTTTCTTGCCAAAATTGTTTAATTAATCAGTTAATTAATTATTTTTCAGCCATAAATATTGACTTTTGATTGGGGAAAACCGTTTTTCTTTTTAAATTTTAAGAAACGACCATGGAAACCTCCATCATCCTATTATGACTGGTTTTACAAAATATACAAAAAAATATATTTTCTGACTTTGCATTTTTTAATTATTTATTACTTTTACGATAATTTGACATCGTAAAAAAACATATCTACCTGTCCAAAAATTCCTCAATGAGAGTGTTGTGATACCCTCCGGTGTTCGAAAAGGGCCCTCCAGACTCCGCAGAAGATCAGTGACCTTACCGATCGTGAGGTTGTCTATTGTGCCGGCCGTCCGTCGCCACCAACAAATTATGAAAAACGTTTTTATATTTTTATTATTTTTTTGAATCAGTGGATACGAAGGATAGTAAGGTGTCGAAATTTTGGCCCCTTTCCACCTCCCAAATCGTGTTAAACAGATTCAATTTTTTTTTTCTTTTATCCCCAAATTTAAAAGTTATCGGACCACTTTTAGGGTAAAAACTTTTCATTAATTTTCACAAATCCTTAAAAAACTAGAAATTTATAAAAAAAAATTTACTTGGATTTTCCTGCGCTTTTCCTCGTTTTCACTCCAAGCAATGGTCTCCGGAAAAGGGACTTCTAAACCAGAGATAGAGGAAAACTGAATTTTTTTTATTTAAAACGAAAAATGATTACGTTTTAATTAAATTTATATTTTTTCTTAATTAATCCTAAGGAAGGAAAAAAAAGTTCTCAGCCTTTCCCTATTAACCGGTTAATTGACCTTCCTTACGTGTGAATATAATAACCGGAGTGAATTCCGAATGTTAATCCATCCCTAATTGTTATAAATTCTTTAAAGATTGCAAAACTGAAATAAAAGTTTTGTTTGGGATCAACCAAGAAAATAAAGCGAAACAAAATATTTAAAAAAACGTTCGTGGGAGTTTTTGCCCTTGACGACTTTGGCCTTATTTTCTTCGCATTCTTCGTCACCAATTCGATTTAAAATTCAATTTCCGAAACGCAAAAGTTCACAAAAATATTTTTTTGAAAGGGCTAAACGCAAACAGATGCGCTTGTATTTACAAGTTTTTTTAGGTACAAAAATGGTCTTTGGAAATATTTTTTTTAAAGCTTTCTGAAGGTAATAAATAACGATAGTCGGAAAGAGAAAGACAAAAAAAGTCGAGTGGTACGTTTCGAATTCCGATGAGGGTGCTTTTTTTTTTTGTTTTTTAAGCGGTGGAAGTTTGAACTGTCGTAAACCATCTGTTGTGTATCTCCGTGGCGAAATCGCCAGGGTCTCACGTTTAAATCTTTAAAAAAATGACTTTACAAGCAAAAATCTTAGGGAGAAATTTCGGCTGTTCACGCCCGTTCCATGTGCACTGGCTGGGCGAAGACTTTAATTTTTTCTACCTTGATAATTTAAAGCGTTAAAAACTCAGTATTTTTAAAGAGTATTTCTGATGAGAGATGAAGAGAAAAAAAATTATGGAGTTAGAGGTGTCAGTTCTATCGAACAATTCGGTTGATCACTTAAAAGGGAATTTTATGGTTGTTTTAACGGTTTAAACGAATTTGTCATAGAGAAGATTCGTTCCAGTTGGAATTCGTACTTCCTGTACAGTCTCGATTTCGTACAATTTAGGAAACCGGTGACCGTCTAAAATTATGACGTTTATCGTTTTTTTAAAAGTTCGGTTGAACGGTTCTGGAGTGATTAACTGTAGAGAAGCATCTAGAGGAGAGAAGAGTAAATTAATTTATGCAGAATGGTAGTGCTCCGTACAAACCGACCATACAGGGTTGACCGGAAATCGGCCTACACCTTCAAACGGAGCCGACTTCCCAGGTAAGGTCGCTTCGAATAAAAACGCACCTCCTGTAAGTAAACGCCCTATGCCATTTATAAAGACCTACTTAGCATTCCGTACGACATTTTTAAATAAATTATTTAATTATAGATTCTCTTCTGTATATCCTGGGCTTATCTAATGCTTTAATTAGGTTTTAAGAAAATCATAACTCCTAGAGGGACTGAGATAGCAAGACTGTTCTGAAAATTTGGTCTGCAGTTAAGCCCACCATTTTAAGGATGAACCGGATTTTCTCTTCTACCACGGGAAAACCCAAGTTTTAACTCTTCTTGACTCTTTTCTCCAGGATTTACTCAGCTTCAAGCCCTTCCTACGTAAAATAAAGAAATTTCTTATTTAAGAAGTCATTTTCATCCAATTAGTTAAAGTTTTATAGGGAAAAAGTGTTGAAAAAGTAAATGTGATTCTCGACGGTTGAGTATAAAAAGCTTTGGTTGACGAAGAAGGAATCGCTGACTTGACCTCTTGCTACCCGGAAAAAACGATTTTTTTTCCATACAATATTCTGGCTGGAAATAGAATCAGTAAAATTTTTGTTCTCAAGATTTTCACCCGGAAATTTCAAAATTAGAGAGGGGACGAATGAATCCTCGTTTTGCTAGAATTTTTGGTCAATGGGGTTATTAAAGATGATGAAAATTTTAATGAGTGTTAAAAAAATTCTTTTGATGTATGGATAGTGGGTCAACTGTGGGCGGAAAGATCCTGTGTAAAGTGGAAGGAGGAAGTTGAATTTCGCAGGGGTAAACTTTTTTTTTCTGTTGCCTCCTCAGTAGCCGGGGTAAACGTGGGGGCGATATTTTTCGTCGTCGTCGTCGTCGTCGCCGCTGCGTTTGTGTCGGTGTGCGTGCGTGCGACCCGAGGGCCACCGGCATGAATGGAAGAGGCGAAGGATCCGAACGCATGCGCCTTTTAGTCGCCACCATTGAACTCCCGAGGCATCCGGTCCCCCCCGCGTACTCCTCCCGTACCCCACCCCATCCGGCTCTCCCCGACATTCAGTTTCAGATTCAGTTCGGATCAGACTTCTACCGAGTAAGGAAACCACGCCGACCGGCGAACCCACGACGGAAAGAAAAGAGAAAACCAAACCCGATCGTCCGTATTTCTTCAGTTTCGTTTCATCCCGAATGTCTCAACGTCGAAAAGAAGAAGAGAAACACATTTCTCCACGCAAAAACGGATCCGTTAACGCATTTTCTCGAGCGTTCTAGACTCGGCTTACAAGATGGCCACCGTAGGCTAACAGTTCCACGAGGCCTTCGCTCACTCCGTGCTGTTATCAAAACAACATTTTCTCAATTTTACTCTTTTCTCTCAACATTTTTATTTCTTGTGTTTATTTTTTATTTTTATTTTTTAATTATTACAAAAAAGTGTGAAAAGTGTTAGTGCGAGCGAACTATTATGAAAGAGTATGGAGCCAATTTCGAACCAGGTAATTTATTCAGAAATTTCATTTTCTTTTTTAAAAGAGCCCGGATAATAGTTTTCTTTGATATCCCATTCATAGAGACTGACAGGATATGACGTATCCGCCAAGGTGACTACTCAAGTATTCATTTTTAATTCACAATCCCCTTCCCCTTAGATCTAATCGAACCCATTCTTAAAAAGATCATTCATAAAATCAAAAATTAATTTAAATCATATCGTTTTTAATGTAAAAAAAAGTAATCGACGTCACGTCCTGCCTTGAGAGGCCATATTTGAAGCAGGAGAAACAGGAAGTCCCATTTCCTGCATCTTCTCTTGTTTAATTCTTGGTGGAGGGGAAGGAAAAGAATAAAAAAGGGTTGATTTTTGATTTTTTTCCGCAATGTCGGATACGACAGGGCTGATTTTGGTTTCCCCCCCACCACAATTTCCTTTCACACACTTTTTGGCCATGAATGAGTTTGTAAAAGGCCATGAATAAAGTAATCGACGTCACGTCCTGCCTTGAGAGGCCATATTGAAGCAGGAGAAACAGGAAGTCCCATTTCCTGCATCTTCTCTTGTTTAATTCTTGGTGGAGGGGAAGGAAAAGAATAAAAAAGGGTTGATTTTTGATTTTTTTCCGCAATGTCGGATACGACAGGGCTGATTTTGGTTTCCCCCCACCACAATTTCCTTTCACACACTTTTTGGCCATGAATGAGTTTGTAAAAGTTTTGCGTTCGTTCGGGAAGGGACAAGAGATAGCTGTTATACAACGGCTGTTCATTCAGTGTCGAGTTGAATGGATTTCCCCCACCAGGCGGACCAATTCATTCCCCTTCCCCTCATTCCGTCTCTTCTGTGCTGTTCTCGTTCTATTCAACCTCGGTTCTTTCTCTCTCTTTTCCTTTTTTGAGTTTCCCTTCTCCACCCTTCTTTTTGCCCTCCTCCCCACGCTTTTGATTCTCCTTCTCTTTCCCACCTACCCCTCTCCGGTCGTTCTATCTCCGTCACTCCGTCCGTCCATTCATGGTAAACATCCGGTCGCCGTTTCCTGTACAGTCCCTTTACAATCCCTCCTTTTAAGAAAAAATCCCCCTCCGTCTGGGTCCTATTGACACCATCGACCACCCCTTTTTTTTTTACCCAATCTTGAATATATCTTAACTATTACTCAACCGGAAATGTTAAATTAAAAAATGTCTTTTTTAAGAATGGGCGGAAAAGAGAGAGCGAGCGTACAGTCCCAGGTAGCTTCGATTCCCATCTTGAGGATCAGAATCCGCCGGAAGTCGCCCGTTAGCTTATTACCAGTTTGGGAAGTGCTTTCAAGCACATTTTCTTCCTTTAGAATTTTAATTATTTTAAAAACATTTTTTCCCCACTTTCGTACCATCCATATCTCCCTCATTTTAAAATTTTTCCTCCAAGAGAGCTCAATTTTTTCCTCCTCTACTTATCTCAGCCACTGATAAACCGAAAATATGCACAATTTTGTTTGTCCCTTAAAAATTTTGGAAGCCCCAAAAAGTGAGTGGTGGCGGCTTCTTGCCATTGTAACCCACGTGGCCTATTCTAACTTTTTCCCTCGAAAACTCTCATTTTTCACGGGGTCATTAACCCACAGCATTTTCTGATTTAACAAAAAGTTAATTGATGACGACCGATTTTTCTTACTCTGTGTGAGAAACCAAGTCAGCTCGAGGTCCCGTCAATTTCTATGGCTATAAATAAAATTTTAGTGTTTTCTTTAAAAAAAGAAACGAATTCGTCCTTCCGACCTACTTAGTTTTTTAATGGGCCTTGATCTCGTGGCGTTTGTCCTTGATAACTATTTTAATTTCTACTCCAAATCCTGTCTCAAAGATTGTGATACCCTCGACGGACGGTTTTTCTTACGGTTATTCGGTCGAAAAGACCAATGGTTAGGTGTGTGCCGCCTTTCTTTCCCACCTTCTTGACAGCGGTTTTCATTTTCTCATTTTTTCTCCTAGTTTTAAGAAATTAAAAGAAACTCCAGTTTTAAAAGACGATTTTTTTTTTACTTTTTGGGGACATAATTGGATAAAATTTTAGTAGGAATTTTTTTTAAATATTTAAGGTTTTACAATTAAAAGTTACAGAGGGAGAAGAATGAAAAAATTTTAGGTTAGCAGAATTTGCTATGGCCATTTTAACTAGGATTTATTACTTTTCTTGAAGAAAAATAATCAATAAAGTTTTTGGGAGAAGGTTTTTTTTTTTTCTTATTTCTGTTGAGCAAGTTCCTATCGGCTGTTTTGGGTTATTCAAACTTAAAAGACGATTTCCGCTAATTTAAACTTTTTAAACCACCACTTTTAAAGTTTCCAAAAACTAAGGGTTCTTCCAGACCTCAGAGACTGGAGGGTGTTGCAATAACTTCTCTTTGAACAAAAAAATAAGAAAAAAATAGAAGTTTATCATATTTCCGGTGATCTATCGTGTGATAATTATTAGGAAGGTTGCTTTTAGCCTTGGACACCCCCCTCAATGAAAAAAACATTCTTAATTACAGAAAAAACCCAATTTAAAAGTGATTAACATTAAAAAATTTATCCCATTATCCAGCAAAAAACTGAATAAAAGTTTAATTTTTTTCGAAATCCTGTGAAATTTCTTTTGGAAGCTGTAGATTTGGGATCTCTCCTGAGGCCAATCAAACGCCCTGTTGAGCGCTAAAAGTTTTTTTGATAACGTGACAACAGTTTTTGGGTAAATTTTTTTAAAAATCGATTTTAAATTAAATTTTCTTTCATTGTTCTGCGCATTGAGGGGGAAAAACGCTTATTCCGAGATCCTTGAAATTTTCCACTTTATATCTTTCTTAAGAATGAAGTACACGTGCCTTGGTAACCTACATATTTGTTGAATAATGTAATATCCAGATTAGGTTCTACATTTTTTTTCTGCGTATAAATTCCATTGAGTTTTCGGATAGAAGTCTGGAGCTGGCAGCAGCGAGAACTTCCTCTAATTAGCGCAATTCCGTAAATTTTCTCCTACTATTATAGTTTTAAGTATCAAGGTAAAAAAATTTACGTCTTCGCCCTGCCAGGCCCAACGAAATAGCGGGAAAACCCCAAATTCCTCCCAATAAGTTATATGTATTGATGAAAGGTGAATATTGAACGTATTAGGCAAATTAAACAGAAAGAGACGGATCTCCACCATTTTCGCGAATAATAACAAAGCTTTCGACTTTATTCTATATTCGACCATTCGATATTCTGCGTAATTTTGGTGAAATCTGATGAATCATGAAGTGTTTCGGAAAATCGGACGGACGGCCGGCACCACAGACAAACTCATGATCGGTACAGATCTGGGAGACCCTTTTCCTTTGCCCGTGCTGTAGAGGTATCACAGTAACATCTCTTTGAGCAAGTTAAAAAGCGTTTGTGAAAAAAATTCCATTCTTTTTATCGACGTTTCCTTCGAATTTTCATCTAATTAAAAAAAATACATGACATTACGATTTTCAAGATATTATTTCAAAAACATTGTTTTTATCTGTTTAGAATCGTTCCTTAGAAAAAATCTCATTTGTTAGCGATTTTTTGAGTTCTTGGAACTCCCATTATCAAAACGCTGATTTTTTTAATAATCAAAATAATTTGTCCCAATTAAATTCGTTAGGAGGGAAAAAATGTGATGCCGGAGGAAGGAGAAGTTCTGGACTGCCTTGTAAGGTCAAACCGAGTTGACACGTGTTGACCTCTTAGAAAATTAGGAATATTGAGGTTTTAATTAAATTTTTTTCTTTTTACCTTTAAAAAGTATAGAGAGAAAGAGCCTCTTGCCTTTGTAAAAGACCTTGATCGCTTCCGGTATTTTTTTTTCCTTCTCGCTCTTCCCTCTCTTTTCTTTTCTCTCCATCTTTCTGTCCCATTCTTTCTCCCACTCTTTCCGCCGACCTACCCTCGGACCCGGCGAGTCCTGTCCTCTTTCAAGTCACAGCAGAAGCTTTATTTTTTTAAACATTTTTTTCGTTTTTTTATCTGGTCGTTTTCGCCTTCATTCCACGTCTATTTAGGCCCCCCGTGTTTGCGGAGGAGTCTATTAATAATTACATTCGGGTTCGTTGCCCCGAAGATCCGATTTTTAAGCTTTGACCCCGCTATTTTACTAGGTTTACCAACTGATTTTATCTTCTCTTTCTAAAATTAGGACTTTTAATAGCCTTTCTTCCCCAAAATTTGAAGTTAACTGTGAGTTCCTACTTAAAAAAAAGTCGCAGGTGAAGTCCTTTTCCTGCCCGCATTTCGGCACCGGGAACAGCTGTATCCGGAGGAAATTTTTTTTAAGTAAAAAAGGAAGCACAGACACCTTTTGTGTCGGCCTAACAGAAGAAAATGTCAATTTTAAACATAAAGAAAAATATTACTTTCAATGGCGCCTCGTGGGTGTTTTTTGTTGTAATTAAGGATAATTTCAAGGATAGCTTCTAATTTTAATTTATGCGAGTAGATTTTAAAAATAAAAACATTTTTTGTGTTTGAAAATGTTGAAATCGTAAAAACGGTAAAGTCGGAGTGGGCCGCCCTCATGGAGCTCGACAGACTTTGTTTATTACACGCCATTTAAATAAAAATGCCCTGAAATACCTTCTTCGCGGGACTCGCGTTCCATAAAGGGTCGAAACGCCCACACACGTCCGGACGTTCGAGAGAAACCCGAAACCTGATCTACATAATTATGAATTTTATACCACTCGTCCCTCCACCCTGAGAACGGAGAAAAAAAAAAGTTTCTGTGCATATTTCGACACAGTTTAGAAACTAGCGGAGTGAAATTTAAAAAGAAACCGTTTATGGAAAATCGAAACCCTTCTTACCCAACTTTTTAACCCTCTCTTCCTAATTTGGTCCAATCAATTATCAACCTATGAATTTTCATGTCTGACCTTATAAGACGAATTCGTATTTCGTCTACCGTAGTCATGCATATTTTTAAAAAATCATTAATTTTAGTGTTCAACAAATTTTTCAGATTTAAATTTTTTAAGCTTAAAAAAAGGAAATCTTTCAATCTTCTCTCTAGACCGTCAAAATGACGTAAGTGTCTAATCTTAAAAATCGTTTGACTTGGCCACTATGAAAATTTGCCAAAATTCCGCTATTTTTCTCCCCCACATTTTCGGAAGTAAAAAAAAAAAAAAAACAGTTTTTTGTTAAGATTGGAGTGGGTCTTCCAGAAATGAAATTCAAAAAAGTTCGACCTAAAAGCTTTGAAGAAATTCTATTAAGTTGAACTCTTAATTAAAAAATAACTCATCAAAGATGTTTTGCGTTCATTGAATCAGGTTTCAACTTCTCATGTATGAACTTAGTGTAGGTCAAGTTTTATATTTAAAAAAAAACGATTTTAATAAAAAAAATTACGCCATCATTTTGAACATTCAGGGAGGGAAAAATTCCTTTCGAATCTCGCTCTTTCTATCTCCCGGGCACACACGCCGGCCTTAAACTTTTTTTCTTCTCCATCGTCTTCTTGAGGGGGGGTAAAAAAGTCCGTTCCCCGTGTAACACGGGCAGCACTCTTGAGGTCATTTACAAGGACTCTCTCTCATCTCGAATAAACAAACTTGGTTTTTCTTCTTTTTTTATCTCACTTTTTTTTCATGTGACATTTTTTCCCCGCACGTATTAACTGCAGTCTCATTTTTCTATGAAAGTCTTAGTGCAAAAAGGCGATTTAGTGCAGGTAAAACTGTTGAGGTCGTCTTAAGATAATCTTTATCCTTTAAACCGTTATAAAATAAACAAAATTACTCAAAAAAACCAATTTTCTCTTCCTAAATAGACAGTTTAAATATTTATTCTCGTTCTATTTTCTAGTATCTTATCAAAAGATGTTTAGGGTTGCATTTGAAAATTTCCGTGTTTATGTAAGTGTGACGATTTGGCTTGGATTTTCATTTTTTAAAAAGCGATAGCATGAAGGAATTTTTTCTTCTTCCTCCAGCTGTTCCGAAAGGGAAAATTATAAAAAAACGACTTCTCCGGAAAGGGGAGTGTCGAAGAAAATCCTATTAAATACCTTCTGAAATGTTCTATTATGTTTTTTTTCCTTTTGAGGAATTTCTTCGAAGGGTCGAAAAAGGCTGAAAAAGGGGGCCCCTCACGGTCTGTTATTTCTGGAGAGGAAACGGCGGTTGTCCTCCTCGTATCCTCTTAAATAGGCCGATTTCCGGTTGCACCTCCCCTCCATTCGGCCCCAGCCTCTTCTCCAAATCACTTTTAAAACCTCACAATGATTTTATTAAAAATAAACTCATAACAAGGAAAACGTCAAAATTTCTATTTTTAATTCTACATAACTTAACGTGGAATTTTAATCCTTTTAAATATTACGAACTGGTTTTCTCTCAACTTTTTATATTTTTTCAAGATTTATTAAACTGAAGACTGTATTTTATGGCCTTTTTTTGTTTAACTGTGAAGAATGAAACAAAAAACACCATTTTTTAAGCAAGTCAAACAATTTTGACATGTTTAGACATGAGCAGTTTTAAACGGATTGCTGTTTTCTTTAGTCTAAACTGTAAATTGTGGTTTTTGATTGTTTTATGTTGATGTGTGAGTGGAAAAAAATTGAGGAGATTAAAATGATTTATTTTTATTAAAGTATGTCTTGAGGATGGAATAGGTGGGCATTCTTGTGTTGGTGTTTGTGAGCGCGTAGGGTTTGGTTCTGTTTTTCAACGTTGTCGGTTTTACCCGGGTTTCATCCGGGACGGCAACATGGCCGTACGACCTGAATGGAAGGAGCAGCAGCCCACTCCCTAAAATTATGCCCCACCTCGTTGCCCCCTCATTCTCTTTCACACACACGAAGGTATAGAAGCATACATAAACGGGACAGGTAAAGAGGGGTGAAAAGAACGTCGCACACATACACACACGCGAGAAAGGCGAAGGCACGCACGCGGATCCAGCACACAGACATACAAATGAAACGTTTCCCTTCCCTTCCCCGTCCGTTTCGCCCTTGGGGGCTGCCACAAAAGGATAGTCTACTCTTCATTAAGTCCATTTTCCCTCTCCTTCATGTCATCCATTGAAAACCCCCTCACTATTTTTTTCTTTCTCTCCCTTCATTTATTAGTGCTTTTATTAATGGAATAATTGTTTTGAAGGTCGACCGATCACCCCCCTCCGACACGCTCTTTTAAATATACACCTTATTGCTTTTTCCCACACAATAGACCCCACTGCCAAAACTCATTAACCAAATTCTTAAACCCGCCATTTCGTTACGAAGCGAAATTCCTTGTCTAAAAAGAACATAAAAAACGTCTCGTCATAATTTCAACACTACATGACCTCTATGAGGAAAAAGTGAACGATTTTTAAAAATCACTTCATTTTCTGTACCGTCATAATTATGTCAAGACGTTTTATGACGAAAGTTGTGCCTCATTAACTAAACCTTCTTCACGTTTTGCCCGTCTAAATTTGTCCCCTGCACCTTCCACCGAAAATACCTTTATCGAAAATTTAAATTTTCGATAATATCCTTGAATAAGTTGGTCCTCAATGAAATTGGGAAAAAAAAAGAACTTGAGAGTCATTTTAAGTATTTTAGCGCTGGCCTCGACCCCCAGACGGTGTATTCAAGGGCCTTAAAATAATTTTACTTCATGTGGTCCAGAATATTTTTAAACTCTTGGATTCAGAATTTTTTTTTTTTCTCCCTTATTATTATAATTGTGCCATTACTTTCTATTTTTAAACACTTCCTCTCTGATGTAAATATTCTATAAGAATGTGGTCTATGTCGCAACTTCATTATTGGTGGTTTTCTGTTGATCGAAAATTTTTCTCAAGTAGAAAGTCATTTTTTTTGGTTAATGTGTACATACTCGGTGATTTATTTAAGTAGATGTTACGAGAAAGTTAACCGGGCAAACACTCGGGAGAATCGTAAAGTAAACATTTATGATTAGTTTTGTCGCCTCACTGTCTTCCTCCCTATTTTCTCCTTTGTGGCAGACACATCCCCCCATCAAGGTTATCTAAGTTTATTGACATCTTGATAATATAAAAATAAAATTTAACACCCTTGAATGAATTCAAAAATGCTAAAGTGCTCAAAATATTTTTTGACGCAAAAGTTATCGAATTTCCCACTCTTAGCTATTATGACGAATGAACCAATAATAACTGTTACGATTAGATTATATTTTGGTCCGATATTAAAAAACGGTTGTAAAGAGAGTTGGTATTTTGTTTTATTTCCTGAATCAAAAGTTGGCATTTAATGCTCAAAATTGGCGCAGTTTTATTTATATTGCGCGCCGTCTATTTTCGCGTTCTATTTTCTTTAACCGGGATATTAATCAATGGCTTTAGAGAATGAAGGGTTCTTATAAATAGTATCGCAATCTTGATTTTGATAAAAATTTTAATATTATGCTTGACAAGGTTTTTTTAAAAGTTTAGAAAGTTGGGTTTTTTTGGCTGTAAACTAATGTTGGTTGTTTTTTTTGTTGCAGGTGTAGGTGGAGATGGCAAAAAGCGGAGTGAGTCTCACAGCTCCGAGACCTATCGGTCAGCGAGCCTCTAATGAATATATCGAGACACCACTTCCTAGGCTTCACCAACCTTTGCCAACGCAGAGGCTACGCCAGTTACATCTACCTTTACAAGAGGAAGAAGGGAGGCATTCTAGACACCACCTTCCGGATAACAACAATAAAAAAGATGTGCTCGTCCCAGTGCACAGGACTCAACCTTCAAAAACGACACCGCCGCTTCTCCAGCAGGACAGTTCGATCATATGCTCGGAGTGCGGCCGGTGTAAGTGCGAATCGTGTCGGAATCCCGCCGAGCCGCCGTCGGCCTGGCTTTGCCGCGACCTGTGCTATTGTTCGCCCGAATCGTGTGTGGATTACGTCTCCTGCCTATGCTGCGTCAAAGGCATCATGTACCACTGTTCGACGGAAGGGCAGACCTATTCGAGAGACCCTTGCTCATGTTCGAGCGCGGGTGGCTCCCGAGATGGGCATGTTTAGGTTTTACCGCGTTATTTTTACCCTGTCTGTGTTGTTATTGCCGTTAAAAGCGTGTTCGGACTCGTGTACGTCAGCCTATGTCGCCTGCTCACGCCGGGGATGTTCCTGTGACGCGGCCTAAGAGACAGTCACTACCCCGCCAAAACGCAGGCCTTCCCCCCAAAAAAATTATAAAAAAAAGAAAAAGAAAAAAAAACCTTTCGGAACAAAACAGTATTATCTAGTCGCTCCTCCCCTCTAAGACGTAAGAAAAGGGAAGAAGAAAACAACTTGTAAATAATGCATATAATTTATTTAACATGCATTTAATTTTTTATAAATATAATTATATACATGAAAAGAATTAAAAATATAAATATAAATAAATTCTTACCCATTTGTTTGTATTCATTATTCGTTTAAACGACGAGACATCACAAAATCCCGAGGTTATTTTTCTATTTAACCATTTTTCTTTTAATTTATTTCGGAACGCAATTTATACAAATCGTATTGTTTCAAGCCCGGGATTTCATCGTGGTAACAATTTATTTATAAAAAAAAGTCATTTTTATGCTTCGATAAAAGCATAGTTATTGTATATACCTTATAAATAAAAAATATATATTTGAATTATATATAAAAAATAAATATGTAAACATGTAAACGTTAACAAATATAAAAAAAATAACAGAACATTTAATTTATCTAGATTTTGTATTTTTATTTAAAAACTACATCCTTAGACGTCAGAAATAACAAATTATGGTGCTATTAGCCAAAGGGAAAGTTTTATGAGTGGAAAATGAGTACTCAAGTCATCTAAATTGGAAATTGATTTTTTCAAGCCCAATTTTGATACAAAACAAAAATCCATCCAGGGCTCGCTATTAGAAATCAACGGACTTTCACACCTTTAAATGAACGATATTTTATTTCGCTTTCTGAATAAATTTGACGTTCTTAAGGGGGATTGTTATGGAACGGTTTATTTTAAATTCGAGAGATTGCAGCACTTTCGCCCCTGAAAGTCCTATATTTGAGCATGAAAGGACTTAAAATATCGGAAAGTCGTTTGTAAAATTCAATGGTGAAAAATTGCCATGATCTACATAAATCCATTTATGGTGATGCCCAGATTAAAATAAAGTTGAGGATAAAAAAAATATGGAATTTGTTTACGACAACCCTAATTCTCATTAATCATGGGAGCGTGGTTTTGAAAAAAAGGCCGTAGCGGAAGTTGCATGTTGTGGAGTGAAAGAGACAAAAAAAGGAGCCTTGACTTTTTTGTGACGACAAATGTTTTGAGTAATTTTTTATTAACCTAGTAAATACCGGTAAGGCCAACGAACTTCACATGTGTCCCAATGCGTAGTGTGTAGAGTAAAATTAAAAGCAAGTTAATAATTTAAAAACTGAGGTACTTGCTGAATTTTTTTCTGAGATTAAACGGCACTTTCTCTCTTTTACAAGATTTCGTTATTTCGTTCGGGGATATTTCCCCGTGGCTCGCCTTTTGGATTGCCTGTGGGCCGAAGTCTAGCCTACACTCGCGTCCCACGGTGCCGAAGGTGGAACCATTCGCCTTTTCCAGTCCCACTTCGTCCCCAACCCAAATAGCTTCTTGTCTCTCCTACCTTCTCCTTAAAAGAGTAAAAAAAAAGAGATACTCCCACGTCCTCCGGTCATTGGCGACTGGTGGCAATTCTTATGAAACGAACACTCACACATTTTTAACAATTTGCATATTTCAATAAAGTTTTTCCTTCTTCCAATCCTACATGGTGCACTAAAAAAAAAGTTTTTGAAATAACCACATTTTATTAGAAATTTGTTTTTTGGGATGCTCTTTTGTTTTAGAATTCTGAGTTTCGTGGGTCATTAAAACACACAGTTAAATACCCATAAAATCCAACCGGTTCGAAATATCACGACAAAAACAGATTTTTTTTCTTCTTTCAAAAAAAGATTTAATGGGCCTTCATTCCTATAAATGCTTCAGAACTTGAAGTTGAAGGCTTGGAATTAGTAATTAAGTTTTATTTAGGTGTAATTTATATGGGAAGGGACTTCCTTTTCAACCTATAAAATCAGGTAAAAGGGAAGTTTTCCGGCCTAAAAAGCGAGGAAAACATGAGGATTAGAAAAAATGAGGGTTCCTTCATGAAAAATCGAGGGAAAGCTCCCTAAAAACCAAAATATAAAGTGATTTTGGAAAAATACCCAAAAAGTCCGCTAAAAACGGGTTTTATTGGAACAAAGAGGCAAAGCTTTGATCCCAAGAAAATTTTTTGAACCTATGTGACACTTATTCTTAGAAGATTGTACCAAAAACCGAAAAACAGTGAATAAATTACAACATTTTAGAGAAAAACAAACTTTATTCCTGGTTTTCGTTGGCAATCTCGTCTTTTTGACCTTCCTCGTCGCATTTGCTCAAATAGAGACTGTCAGTCGTTATCGTGTTTTCTATCTGCTGCAGCTGTAGATAAAGTTGCGGGAAATGCTGTTTGAGGGATTCGACGACCTGATAGAAAAAAGCGAGCTCGTCCTCAAGTTTGTTTCTTTCCTCAACCTGAGCTTCTCCCGTTTTGATCAAACATCTGTATTTACCGTATTTGAGTTCTTCCAAAAATTTACACTTCCTCTGCCGCATGACGGTCGTTTCGAGGCACTAAAAGGATTTTTTAAAAAGGAAGACAGAAAAAAACGTTTTACTGAATGCTGATGGACTTGTCCTTCTTCGATTTGCTTTTCTAACTGATCAAGACCTTGTTTTAAAGCTTCCACGCTTTCTTTCATCGAAAGGTACTCCTCTCTTAGCTGTAGATCGATTTTTTGCGCTGATTCTATTTCTCCTTGAATCTCCTTTCTCGTCTAAATGAGGAAATTAAAATAATTCGATCGCAACTAAACTTACTCGGACTGACTGTTGCAATTTATTTCTCAATTCTTGATTCTTCCTTTGTAATTGAACTCGAGAATATTGTTTCCCTAAAGAAAAAATTTATTTTATTTTATTTTAAAAAATACATTACCCTGAACTCGTGAGCGTTTTTCTCTTGCGTCAGTATTGTCGATAATTTGGTCCCTTCTCGAAATACAGAGTTCGAGATCGTTGAGTACTTTTTCTTGGGCCTTCTTCAACTGATTAAACCTAACCTGATATAACGGTTATCAGTTTCTTTAAAATATCTTCGTTACCTCCATACGATGGATTTCCATACGCATTGTGGCGACTTCTCCTCCTGCTTCTCTTTCTTTATCAATCCTCTCTTTCGCCTCGACGGCCAAATTCCATTTTTTCTCCCATTCCAAAAGCTCCTGATGGCTCTCCTTCAACTCCTCGGTCATATCCTGTAAGATTTGAAAGCTCGCAATGATCCTTTTGCATCAACATCGCCTCACATTCGGAATCCTTAAAAATATGTTTTAAAAATCCCAAAATATAATGCTCTCTACTTTTAAAATCCCGGTGAATAAATTTTGTAAATCGATAATTTTAAATTTTATATTTTCGATCTTCTGGTTCATCTGGAAGGCAGCCTGGTGCCATCTTTCAAGCGCTTTTCTTCTCTTTTTCATTTTTACATTTCTTTATCTGACTTTGAATTTTCATATCATCATATCGTTTCTAATTTTGCTATTCTCCATCGTTAGATTGTCTAAAAAAGTTTACGTCATTTTTTTTCAGTTGGGAATCTTACGTTTTCTTGTAATATTTATCTCATGAACTTGATGAGCTCTTTTTTCCTTAAGAAGGAGAACTTGATTTTGAATTTCTAGCCATTCTTTGGCCAATGCTTCGACTTCTTTACTGATTTCTAGCTGCTGTTTTTCAAGCATTTTTAGTTTTCTAGCGTTTGCTGAATATCCTACGTCTTCTCCATCCTAAAAAATTTAATTTCTTCAAACTGATTATTTTTGACCTTACATCGCGAGTCTTCATCCTGAGTTCTAATTCTTTGATTTTTTGCTTTTCATTCTAATTCTGGCTGTAAGATTGAGGACTTTATCCCTCATCTTTTTACGTTTGACGTCTGCAGCTCTCAGCTCTTGCTCGCCGGCCGCTTTTTCGTTCTGCTTCGCCTGAATCTCATATTCGTTTTTGTTCACCGCCAATTTTTCTTCTTCGCATTCCACCATCAATTTGGCCAAAGCGTTTTCGCTTTCTGTTATCCTCATTTCCTGAAAATCGTATTAAAATTCTGTAGTCCTCACTAATTGGGCGTATTCATAAATCAGAAATTCATATTTTTTAAAAATTAATATGAATACTCCCAACTTTAACCCTCCAAAGAGGTGTGAAAAAAAAAAACTTACTTGCTCTTGTTTTTTTTCGGCCAATTTTTGTATCTTTTCTTCAAT
The DNA here is from genome assembly GCA_014119065.1 of Orius insidiosus. NCBI lineage: Eukaryota > Metazoa > Arthropoda > Insecta > Hemiptera > Anthocoridae > Orius > Orius insidiosus. The sequence continues at coordinate 9,344 of JACGAQ010001474.1, read as the reverse complement.
TTTGTATTAAATTTTTGTTATTTTTATGCGTGGAAAGCTTATCAAAATATTGCTTTTTTTTGAAATTGAATATTCTATCTTGCTTTAAATGCTCCTCTATTAATTTTTGTTCTTCTTTCTTCAGGTCTTTACCAATCTGTAGAAAGACTTAGAAAAGCTTCTGGGAACACAAGTGGCTCTTTCTATCGGTCATGTCAAGAACACAGTAGAAAATTCAGCAAAAACGAACAAAAAGGATGATTCTACTTAGTTTTGGCGATGACCGGAAGAACTTATTATTTTTATTACTTTTATTATTTCTTCATAATTAGCTTCAGAGTCGGCCAAGTATTTTTCTAATGTGTATTGATTGGAGTCTAGATCATTTTTCTCGTTTTCTTTTCTCTTTATCTACAACAATTTTATAAAAAAAAGGAAAGGAGAAAATAGATAAATACTTTAACTCTTAGTTGCTCTAATATTTCTGTCAAATTCTTCCTCATGGAGGTGTTTTGTTCGCTTTTCGATATTCCTTATCCACATCTTTGGCGTACGTGTTTATCGCGTTGATCATCATCATCCAGTTGTTTTTGGCGTCCCTAATCAAAAGTAAGAAAAAGTACTGGTTTGAAGAGCTTCCAACGAAAACTTCCTTAAAGAGAAGTATCTATATAGGAGGGGGAAGTATAAAGGAGGGGACGTTAAACGTAGTGGGAAGTATATGGGAGGGGAAGTATAACGGAGGGGGAAGTATATGGGAGGGGAAGTATAACGGAGGGGGAAGTATAACGGAGGGGAATTATAACGGAGGGGGAAGTATAACGGAGGGGGAAGTATAACGGAGGGGGAAGTATAACGGAGGGGGAAGTATAACGGAGGGGGAAGTATAACGGAGGGGAGGGGGAAGAGGAGGGGGAACGGGGGGGAACGGAGGGGTAAAATATATCCTTGGAAGAAAAAAGTATGTACATCACAAAATCAGTTAGAGAACTTCTATTTGATGGATATGAGGACTCGTTTTAAAAATTTTACAAAAATTGAAGCCCATTATTAAAATCGAGATTCCATTCGATAAATTTGGATGGTTTTACAGCGTAAGTTATTATTTTTATTATCATGTGGCAGTTTATTTTGATTGATAATTTAAAATTCTTAAATGGATCACGAGGAGTACAAAATCAAGTGGTTTCATCTTGAAACGACTTATAAAGATGATTACAAGAAGCCAAATTTGATTTGCAATGAAGAAAAGTTGAAAGTACCTCCAGAAAAAATTGAAAATGTGTTGACCATCTTGAACTAGACCCCATACGGGGTTATATCGTTCATAAAAATATCGCCATCGATTCTAAAACTACGCCATGTTTTTTATGGTCGATTCTCAAGATATTATTTCAATGAGCGAAATTGAGAAAAATAAAAGTTAAATTTAGTTCAAAAGATTGGGATGATTCCAAGAAATAATATTTGTGTTCATTTTTCTGATATGAAAGGAATACCTGAATATTCTAAGATGGTTGATTTATTTATAAAAGTGAAAGTAAGAAAAGTTATGATACAGATTTTAAGCCGATTACGTCGGCTTATACTATTGAAGATTTTAAATCACAGATGAAATTAGTTCCCGCTGAAAGCATGCCTAAGTATAAAGAGGCAAATGAATTGATGCTTAAGGTGTTCAAATCTTGGAGTGGCCTTCAGCCGAAAAATGTGGCAAGCATAGAATACAAGATGAAAGACCGAAAGATACTTTTTTTCCGCGTCAAAGAGATTTAGAAGGATGATATTTTGATGGATGCCATGCGAAAAGGGACAATAAATACGTATGCGTTTCAGCCTCACCACGGGGGGACGAAACGTCGAAATCCACCTTTTCCTACCTTCAAAAACGCAAAATCATTCGAAGCCCTTGCGAAATGTCCCACAATTCATCTGTTTACCACATACCGAAAAACAATTAAAAATAAATTTTTATAGAGGAACAATTCTGCTGATTATGATGGAGTTTTTAACATGAATACTGGAGGGATATCGATGAGTCAGTTGGGAGTTTTGAGTAGCTGGAACTACAATAAGACTTCCAAATCGTACAGTGGTGCATGTAGCACTGTGAGCGGAACTTCAGGTGAACTCTGGCCCTATGATGCATCACAGAAAGAAGAAGCAGAAATATTCGCTACTGACATCTGCAGGCAAGTCACATTTTTTCAGTCAATCCAAATTGTATGTTTTAGCTCAATTAAATTAAAATCAACGAAGTCCGACAGAACGATCGAATCTGTGAGTGGGCGCGTGTTCATCGGAGAGTCGAACGTATTCGACAATGGCTCTGAAGACCCACTCAATTCTTGTTACTGCTCAAATAGTAACTTTGAATGTCCACCAATGGGCGCTAGGGATGTCTCCACTTGTAGATTTGGAGCACCGGCGTTCATTTCGTACCCTCATTTCTATCTTGCAGACAATCCTACTTGAAAAACGTCTCAGATTGAACCCTGATTCCAAGAAACATAATTTTATTTAATCCTAGAGCAAGTATGTCTCAAAATTCATTTCTGGGGTAGATTCTATTTTTTTTTTAGGCTACCAGTATACCTATCGAGGTGCATGGACGCCTTCAAATCAATATTCTAAGCAGCCCAATCAAAGGATTAGAGTAATAATTTTAACTTTTTACATATTTTACTAATAATATTTTTAGTTTTTTTAAGAATCTTCGTACAACGTACTTTCCAATGGTCTGGTTCGACCAATGGGCTACAATCACCCCCGATTTGGCAGGAGATTTAAAGAACTTAAATTTTCTAAATTCATATTTGGAAGTCATTTTTAAGTACCGTAGGATTTGGTTTTGTTTTGGTTACTATCGGCCTTCTTCTTTGTGGACGGAGACATTACTTAGGAACCTTAAGCGACAGCCTCTCCTACGTTCAGAGAGTACAGAATCAGTATCTAGTTAAAAAATCTACCTTATTTTTATAAATTTTACATCATTTACCGGTGAAGATCTCGTAGAAAACGAATAGTGTGATGAACCATATAATACTATTAAGATATAATTTTTATCAGTACTTAAGAGGTACTCATGTATTTTAAAGTCAAGAAGACTGCTCAATTTTTATAAAATTTTGATTATAAATATTCTATTTTACTAATAAATAAGAAATTTCAGTCTAAAACGTTGTCAAAACAACATTTATTACACAATTAAAGTAAATAATAAAATTTGACTCAACATTGATAATTTATAGTCAGTCAACAATCTTTGAAGTCTCCTGAAAAGAGTTAACTAAAAATTACATCACAAAATAACAAACCATTGTCGCAGAGATTTCAAAATAAATAAATAAAACCAGTTCAGTTAGCAGAAAATTTCCTAAACATAGGGAAAACTCCCAAAAAAAAAGGTGTTGCATAGTCATAACAGGGATACCACCCAAAAAGGGTTTTTCGGCCCAAAACCCAAAGAAAAAAAGAGTTTTTGGATTAACCCTTTCGACCGCGTCTGACGCCGATTCTCTGCGCTACTAGCGCAGCTTTTCCCGACCGCTCCAAGCGCCCAGCAAAGCACAGAAAGCGACGAGTGATGCGATCATCACTTAGTTCATTTCTTCCCCCCAGCAGATGGCCAGTTTTTGCATGTCGCTAGCGCCACGGGAAGCGAAGGTTAATATCTTAGTGAGGCTTCCGCAGGCAACTAAAGTCGCCTGCGGTCTCGAAAGGGTTAAAACCGAAATAAAACTATTCCTGGACTAGCAAAGCAACTCTGCCTCCAAACTGATTACTTCTTGAGATAATTGATCCTCAAGAATCATCCACCTCCTGATAAAATTCTAAAAAAAGGTATGCATGAAAATGAAGGAACAAAACAACCTTAAAAGGACATTTAGTACAGTGTCTTCAGAAAAATTTAAGTCTTCCATGAGGTATTGTGCAACCACAGTGGAGCCCTTATGATTAATGACTTGGAGCCCTTTAAATTTATCAAAAAAACTAGTGGGAAAGTTAGTCATTCAGTCTCGAATATTGGCCGAAAATGGAGTTAATACTTATTGAAACCTTTTAACTCGACATAAGGTAGTTTAAGCGTAAGAACTGTATACTCCTCATTCACAAATGCAAGATGAAATGGAAAATTTCCAACCATAATTTGTCGGCACGTTGATGTAGTCTTTTCTTTATTGTCTGGATCTTCAACGTCCCAAATATCAGTCATGCTACATCCGGGCTGAAAAAACAACTATAAAATATTTAATAAAGGACAAAAAAATACCGGTTTTGACGAAACACCATGCTTCAGATAATATTTAGTCGACTTCTAATGATGATAATGTTTTGAAGACTTCTTGACTGGTTTGCGACTGAAAACTGAATAGACTTTTTTGGTTCTTTCGCGAAGTTGAGCGTTCTCATAATGAGGGTGGTTTACGATAGGTCGCCTCGTTGAAAGAAGGACAGCAGCGGTAATCGGCATCGGTCCAGCAAAAACCGCCGTCTGTGGCGTATCGTTTATCCACGTCAAAACCTCTTCCAAAGCTACATTACTGTATTCACCCAATATGTTGTGCTGTTCAATTAAATTTGATACTCCATTATACTTCATAAGCCCAACAAACAAGGCTAGAACAGCATAGTGATACTTTGCTTCAACTACATTAAAGTACTGAAATAAAAATAGGTTAAAATATTTTTCAGAGTTGAAAGATCATAAATCACCTTCCGAGAAGAGCTAAGACGATTATGCAAAGTGGGAGGAGTAAAACAATTTAAGCCTCATTATCATCACAGCCATTATTGTAAAAGCGCCAAGTTGCATAATTATAAACCACATCAGGACCTATAGAACTAAAAAAATAAAATTAATAACTATTTTATAGATGCCACAAAATTACTGAAATCGTGATGAATAAATCCAGTAAATAAAATTCCAAAAGTGGTTAAAACGACTAAGGGAGTAAAAAAGTCGAAGAGTTTTTGCATTGGCTCCCATCCAATGAAGTCGAATTCTGCTGAGCAGGTATACAGTAGCGTATGAAAGTCACGATATGATGAGATTTTCGAGCGAATTATATTCATAATGTGAGCCTAAAATGGTTTATTTAATTGAAAAAAAAATTTTTCTTACATCAGCAGTTCTGAAGACTACCATCTTAAGAAAGCGGACATCAACAAAGCAATAGTTGTGATGATCGATTGGAAATTATACTTCTTAACCGGAATCGCAGGGTAGACTAGTACAAGGGCCGTCAAAGATGAAAAAAGTAAACACTTCAAGAGCGAATTGAACAATAACTCATTTCCGAATAGAAAGATCAAAGTTAGAGTTCCACCAAACTAAAATTTATAATTTTAAAAAATAAAAGACTACAGAAACTTACTGCTTGCCCGGCAAAAATTACGAAAGCTGAGAAACGACTAACAAATCCAGTCATGAAAAGCAGAAGAATTGCTATGACCTGAGTAGCAAAAAAAAATTGAGAAAACTGCCACATCATAAGGCAAAAACAAGTCGTAATGGCAATCCACACACACTGAAAACAATATTGAATATATTCAGGAGTTTACAAAGCAATAAATTTTTTACTTGTGAAAGTATGAGCATTTTTGCCGAGTTAGGTCATGAGTGTCTTTGTTTTCAATGAGAATTTTGTGACGCGGTACATCTGGAGGAGGCAGAAGGGATAAGCGAAACTTTCTCGCAGAGGAGGCGTCCACTGTACTCTCGTGCACTTTTAAACAAAAAATATAAAAAATCATATTTTTGTCTTAAACTTACTTCTCCATGATTGTAAAAGAAACACTGATAAGATGCCACCAAAAATAGAATCACTGAAAAAAACATCAGAATTGAAGAATTCTGTATAATATTGGTGCTACTCAAATTTTAGAGTAGCACCAATTATGATCCACAAAGACAAAAAATTAAAAACCTTAAAGTGACTCCGTATAGGAAAATGGAGGCAGTAAAACCGGCGCAGAGCCATACGAAATGTAAATAAAAAATTCAGGTTGCCGTAAACCGACGCAGGAATGAACAGGAGAAAGTCCATTCCCTCGCACAACTTCCCAGCACTGTTTACCTTCTATCCCCAGAAACTTCACATATTTGATTGAAAATTCTATACGTCAAACCTATAACAACCTTAAAATAAAAATTAGATATGTGAGTAAATAATAGAAATTTCCAACCTCAGGTAATAAATTGAATCTTTCTAGGGTGTTTATGGTGTCTGGATATTCGGTCAGATTGTCATTCCTTATTTGCCAAACACCATTTAAAAAAGTTGGTGCTTCGACGATTGTTTATAATGAATAATATAACCCCTAAAATTCAATAATTTTAAGTAAAATAAAGGAGAAAATGATAAAATACCATTTCACTGCGAAATGTCATTTCTCTTTCGAGCGTCGAAAGTGAGAAAAGTGTCGATCATTTTCGAAAAGGATCGCCACATGGAATGAGTGAAGAAGCCAAAGAAAAACCTGAAATTTAAAATTTTGCACTTTAGATGCAATTCTCTGAATTTTTCGCTGTTCTTAGGGAAACGTAAAATAATGGACTGGAACGAGAATGATCCAGTGAGGGAATCGAACCCAGGACCTTTGTACCCAAAGAAAATTAAGGACGGCTCCCTGTTTTTCTTCAGTTTTAGAGATTCTTTGAAGCCCATTAGAAATGAAGTTTTACCAAAATGCGATGAGTAGCCGTCGGTTAGTTTTGGAGCTCTGCGTCTTTTTTTCTTTGGATTTTCAGGTTTGGGCTTCGTGGAAGCAGCTGTTTTTTTTTCCGTCGCCGGTATTTTCTCCCTTTTACGGACGGTCATGACCACCGGGAAACCCCCGACTAGGGAGAGCTTAATTCATAAAATCTTTGTAAATTTCCGGGATGACTTAAAAAAGGATTAGGCATTTAAAAAAACATATTGAAAAGGTCAACAAGCGCGGGCCCCAAGGTCACAGGAAGTATATTTTCAGGTTATCTGTTGCCAAGTTTTTTTAAAATGTTGGGGTGTCATCGACGAACCGATGGTGGTGTCATGTGGTGTGCTCATGGGAATACTGTTCACTAGGAGAATATTCTATCCTCCTTGGGAGATTAGCAGTTTTGCAGTTTTCAACAATTTTTTTTTTAAATACTGTAGTCATAGTGGGCGAAACTAATCTCATTTTAGGATGAATTATTAGGATGAATTTAGGATGAACATAGGAAGATCTTTCATATGCCTGGTTCTCCTCCGGCGGAATTTAAAGCATATCTACTTTGGGCCAACCATAAACTTTCAAAGTCAAGTACGTCCACCAATCAGAATGCATAACCTTACGGCTGTGGTGTCAGCCATTATACATATGATGAAGCCTCTTACAAGATTTGACTTGTCGAAATTACAGCATGGCCGTTGTAGTTTTAGAACATCCATAACTTAAGAAGAAAAGAAACTAGTACATAGACAAGAAATTATTTATTTGTCTTGAAAATAAAGTTGTATTTCGGCCAATGTTTTGCCTTCAGTTTCGGGTTGTTTAAAATAAAGGAATATTAGGCCTAAAACTCCGATGATGCCGTATGCGATTAGCACCTTCTAAGTTGATAACTGAAGCTATATTTATAACTTTTTGTAATGATGAATAAGAAAATATAGGAAAGCGCTCCTACTAATCCACTTGAAAATCCCTTAGCGCTGAAAAATAAAAAAAAAATTTAGATTTTGGAGGAAAAATATTGAGGACGTACTCAAGAGGAAATACTTGAAACTAAAATCCAAGGCATGGTTACGATCCCCAATCCTCCTGAAAAAAGTTCACGCAGAAAAAAAATGGGTATCCACATTATATTCTCTTTCGTCATAATATGCGCCAAGAAACAAACAGGACAAAATTCCTCCAGATGTCGAAACGATCATTAAGATCCTTTTCCATTTTATTAGAAGGATGCAAAAGAAGCTTCCTAGACACTGCATAAGTCCTGAAAGAACCTAAAAAAATTTAAAAACAATTTATAAATTAAATTCTTACTAAAATTGAATAAGAGACATGCTCGTATCGAAATCACGGAAGATCACTAAAAAGGGTCTCAATCCTGCCAAAGTGATGCAGTGTCCGATAAAAAAAAAACCAATTAAAATTATCGGTCGGTAAACTCGACTTTCCTTGACTAGCATGATTTGGTTTGGTTTTTTTGGTTTTTCATCCTATAAATGACGTTATATGTGTATTTTGGTTTATTTTTGTTACCTGGTTGACCAACATATAACCTTGGTTTATAGAATTTATTTCTTCTAGTTCTTGCTGTATTTCTTCTTTTTTTGTCCATCCTCGCAGCCACTGAAGAGATTTTTCAGCTTTGTGAGGTTTATTTTTAAGAAGTACCAAGTTGGAGATTCTGGAATCTGAGTGATTTTTTTGAAAAAGATTTTAATTTTGTTCTACAATATAAATTATGATTAATGCGGCGATAGGTGGAATGATTGATAAATGCAGGCTTGTCTCCAGGGTAATATAGCCGGTGAAAAACGAAAGAAAACTCCGATGATGAAGAAAATTTCTGAAAAGGATGACAAAGTACCACGGAGTCGTGGTTCGACGGTTTCGCCGAGATAAGACATAGTAGGGGCTTCCATAAAGCCAACGCTGAGACCCATGATGGACGCGGCGAAAAAAAGGGATGTCACGCTTTCGGAAAAGTATATGATGACCCATCCGGCCATTTGGGGAAACGTGACTAACATCATGCATCGTCTTCGGCCGAATATGTCCAGCATGAAACCCGAAGCGATGCTCCCCAAAGGTTGAGCCATATAAACACTACCTAAAAAACAAAAACGTTTTACGCAACATTCTTCAATATTCAAAAGCTTCAAAAGCTAAAAGCATTGTCCTTCCACTAGCAATGAGTGGTATAAAGGTAGAAATCTAATCTTATTCAATATAGAACTTGTTTCATTCTATTTCTCAATACTACATTTAGAGTACCGACAAAAACTTGTCGGAAACCGACTTATTTTTGTCTGGTTAGGCAACGGAGCCTCTGTAAACGTGCGCGCTATCTCTTGTCATAAATTAAAAAATGGCGACGCTTAGTAAAGACGAGAGAGTGCGGAACAATCAAGTTTTTTAAAAGTACCAACATTAATTAGAAAAAAAGGTTTTATCCCCCTACAAAAAAAAGCCATTTGAAGCCAACTGTCCCAACACATCGATCTCCCGTCCCTCTACCATGGCAATACGGAGAAATCCCCCGCCATGGGCCTATATTTTACCCTCACATAGTACAATTGATCACATTTGTCCGTGGCGCTTGCCTTCCCCATGGCTTTTTTTTTCTGAATCTGACAATTACATACCAAAACCATGATGCTTGTTCCTCA
>JACGAQ010001473.1:0-59063 GCA_014119065.1 Orius insidiosus | reverse complement strand
GATCCCCTTGATGGATGGTTTTATAAAGGGTCTTTGACTGTCTAGGTAATTAACATAAAAATATTTTTGTTAAAATTAATTTTTTTATTTCATCTGTTTTTAAACTGAGAATTCAGTTTCCCAAAATATATTATGTGGGAATTTAAGATGATTGTGTGTTAGAACTGAAGTATGGCGGATGAGTTTAGTGTGTGTAGAGAGAGAGAGAGTCCGTGTGAGAGTTGAGTCGTATCGATTTATTGTGAAGATCTGCGAAGTTTGTTTAGTTGAGTTTTGTGAAGAGAAGTGAACGTGAAGATAACTTTGGTTTCATTGAGTAGAAATAAATTAAAAGAACTAAATATCATTGTAATTTCTTTCTCTTTTAACCTCACCCATAAGATGGATCCTATATTATTAAATACCCTCTATGGATGTTTTTTAGAATGGAGTCAATCCACTCCATTAATTAATAATTTTTTTTTTCAAAGGAAAATTCGTTCAACGGGGTTTTCTTCGTCTTTTTCGAGCTGCAAGACTTATCAAACTATTACGACAAGGATACACGATACGTATTCTACTTTGGACATTCGTTCAATCATTCAAAGTATATTTTCCAAATTTTTAATTATTTTATAATTTTTTCTATTTTCAGGCCCTCCCTTATGTCTGCTTGTTAATTGCCATGTTGTTTTTCATATACGCCATTATCGGAATGCAGGTAACAAAAAATTCATAAAAAAATTTAACATTTATGCCAAAATTGGCACAAATGTTAAACTTTAAAAAAAATATTTTAAAAGGGGCTTTAATTTTAAAATATAGTAAATAGGAATAGAAAAGAGTATAATAGGTAGGAAATTATACTTTTTTTTGTAGAATTTTTAAAAAAACAAAGTGTCTATTAAAATAGACATCTTGTTAGGAAGAATTAATAATTTTTTTTGTAGTTTATTTAGATTTACAGGCTCTAGATATTTAATAGAATTTTTTTCCCATAATTCTTTATATTGCATGGGGTCTTTTAAGGTATTCGGAAACATGAAGTTTATCCCCGAACAGGCTGTCAATCGGCACAACAACTTTCAAACATTCTTCGGAGCCCTGTTGCTGTTATTTCGGTGAGAAAACGGGTCGAAAGAAAGAAAAAAAAAAAAATGAATAAATGGGGTTGCAAGTAGACAAAAGTCCTTTTAGTTTTCCTTTTGGTGTATATAAACCTTTGTCGTTAAAATTTTAAGAAAAAAACTTCGTTGTAGAGGGATATAAAAATGCCTGTATGTGTAAAAAAAATTTAGTTTAGAAAAAGTAGGATGTGAAAAAAATAGTTTGGGTGTTTTAAGACAGAATAAAATGAAAAATATGCACAAATATTAAAAATTTGGTTTCATAGATAAGTGTATAGTGCACATGTAGTATTTTCGCCCCTATTTATGTTTGTTTTGATGTCGTTTTTTTGACCTAATTATGTTATTTCTCTTCCTCAACCCTCTTCTACCTTTTGAACACTGTGCCTGCCTCACCCCAGGTGTTCGGTAACATTGCGCTCGATCCAGAAACGGCCATTACACGTCATAACAACTTTCGCAACTTTATCCAAGGTCTAATGCTGCTCTTCAGGTAATTTTGAGTCTTTTTTTTTTTTTTCTTTCATAAAACAGGGTGAAAAACACAATTTTTAAATGCACACACACATCTTCACCCTGTAAATTTTATATAAAAAAATCATAAGGCATGGTAAGTTTGAAAAAAAATGTTCCCCATCCCTTTAGCATGTACTGTGTGTAAATGTTATAAAATTAGTAAAAACCCTGTGTTTGTGGTACAAAATTGTGTATATATGAATGATTTGTTTTTAAAAAGCATGAAATGAAGTAAAATGAAGTATTTTAACTTTTTTTTTATTTTAGAGTAATTTTATTGAAATTATTTTAGATGTGCGACTGGAGAGGCTTGGCCTTCGATAATGCTTTCGTGTTTAAAAAACCGCCCGTGCGATCCGCGGTCTGGAAAAACGGGAAACGAATGCGGTTCAAGCCTCGCCTATGCTTATTTCGTCTCATTTATTTTCTTCTGTTCATTTCTTGTAAGTTTAAACACAAAATTGCACAAATAAATTAAAAATTTATAGATGCTCAATCTTTTGTTGCTGTCATTATGGACAATTTTGATTATTTAACACGTGACTCGTCCATATTGGGCGCCCATCATTTGGATGAGTTTGTACGCATATGGGCAGAATACGATCCTAACGCTACGTAAGTTAATTTTAAAAAAAAATTTTATATTTTTAGGGGTAAAATTCATTATACTGAAATGTACGACATGTTGAAAAATATCGACCCGCCACTCGGCTTCGGTAACAAGTGTCCTAACAGGCTAGCGTACAAAAAACTGATTCGGATGAACATGCCGGTCGATCCAGATGGAAAAGTGAACTTCACCACGACCTTATTTGCACTTATACGCGAGAATCTCAGCATTAAAATGAGAAACGGTATAGAATCTTTAAAAAAAGTTTTAATTTCTTTTTTTAGCGGAAGAAATGGACCAAGCAGATGAGGAACTTCGTGATACTGTGAGGAGCATTTGGCCATTACAAGCGAAAAAGATGTTAGACCTCTTGATACCAAGGACCACTGGTAAATAAAGTTTTCAATAATGGTGTCAGGAAGTAAGGCTAACCTAACCTTATTCTAACCTAACCTAACCTTCATTTGATTATGATTTTTTCAAAAAAACTTTCCAGTTCCTCTAAAACTGATTTTTATGTCCAGGAAAGGGTAAACTGACTGTCGGAAAAATCTACGCCGGCCTCCTCATCCTCGAATGTTGGAGAACGACCCGGTTCGGTCAGATCGAATCGACAGGCGCACCCGTGAGTATAAAACGCCAAAAAAACCAAAAAAACCAAAAAAAATTAAATTTTTATAACTTTTTATTACACTTTTATTTTTTTTATGTGTGCCTTCTTACAATTTTCATCAAAATAAGATCCACGTACTTTCCTGCATTTTTTTTCATCTTTGCACCCCTTTTTTTTCTTATTTTATTTTACCCACAAAACTGTAAGTAAGGCACATTTTTTAGCCTATGAACATTAGGGAAGACAAAGATGACAACGTTTTGGATCAAGACTTCTTTTATTTATTTTTTAATCTCTCAAAATGAGGACAATGCATGACAAAAATCGGTGTCAAAAAAATTCCGAAGCATGTTTTTTTTATTATTTTTGTTTTATTATTTTTTTTTGTTAATTAGGTTCACCTTTTTTTCAAGGAAACGTCCATATAAGTAAGATGTTTTTTTAAGAGAAAAAAACGGAAGGCATGGACTAACATAATTTTAAGACAGGACGGGAAATTTCAAAATTGATGAAAAAACATGCTTGATAGAATAGAACCGGATAGAGAAAAAACTCACTTCTAGCACACTTATAGAATAGAAAGATTTCCCCTGACACAAGTAGAAAACGTAGAAGTAGTTAAATTTAAAAAATAAAAATTGTCCTAAGCCAGCGGGCTGTGGACAAGTAACAAAATTATCTTTACTTTTCAGGGTTTCAGTCGTCCTAGTCCCTCCAACCCTAATGAGGCGGTAGTATTTCTTGTTATAAAAATTCTTCATATCATTCAAAATTCTTTTTTTCGTAGTTGAATTTTTTGCAATCTTTTTTCTTTTCGAAATCAAGAAATTGCTTCAAATTTAGATTTCAGCACAAATAAAAAAGATAAAATAAAGATTTTGAATCAGACAAAGGGCTTTTTAGGTTATATGACGTTTGTCTGATTCATGAATGCCTCAAAGCTAATTATGCATATTTTTCCTTTTATTTCTTTTTATTTCAAAAATTAGTTTTATGACATCTCTCACGCACAAAAAGAAAAAAAAGTTTGATCTAGAATTTAGATTCATTTTTTTCGGTAGATGGATGCCAAAACAAGAAAAGAAAGCTGAGCATGAAAAACATAGATGAAAAAAATTTAAGGGGTGAACCTCTGTTCAATGAAAACTTTACTCTATGGCTTATTATTTCATAGAGTTATTTTTTAAAAAACATTGAATAGAGAAAAAAATATATGAAGAAAAATAGAGAAATAGGGTCCCTTCTCTCCAGCTTTACTTTTAACTGCACATGCATGTAAGAAAAAAAAATTTTGCATAAGAGTGAAAGAGAGAGTGTAAGGACTGCATGGTTAATTTTTTTGCACTTTGCACAAAATAAATTTTGACTTTATTTTCCCTCTGCAATTTTTTAGTTTTTTTGACTTCTTAGGCTTTTTAGTTACAGAATATTTTTTAAAAATTAACAACAGACAGAACATAACACTAAGGACTTTACTTTTGTTTTAAAAATAGTAATAACTCTTTCACAATAAGCTGGATATTATGATTTTTTTTTTTTTCGGAGATAGATAAGGGTTTTATTTTATAAGAAAAAACAAAATAAGAAAAAAAAATGCATGTTGTTTTGGCTTGAGCCTGAGTTTGTTTCTATCAGCGCTCGTCGTTTTTTAACTGCCTTTTGGACGTCGCGGCCGGAACGTGGGCTGGCGGAGGCAACGGGAAGGGGAACGAGGATGACGAAGCGAGCTGCCTTCTTTCCCGACGCAACACACTACGCTCAAAGTACGTTCGCATTTTACTGTGGAACGTTTTTTTAAATATTTTTAAACGATTAAATGGGTTCTTTTTTCAAAATTCATCTGACTAGAATGGAGGGTCGTTTCTGGACAAATGAGGAGCCAATAAGCAGAAGGGGCGAAGTTTCGTGATTTTCTAGCGTTTTATAGTGAATTTTTTTAGCGCAAAAGTCTCCTTAAGACCTCAACATCTTTTCCTCCGGAATCCGCACAATTTTTTCCTTATCTTTTTGCAGAGAAACTGTTTTTTTAAAGATAGTTGCCTGGAATCGCCCTTTCTTTTGAAACGTAAAATAACCTCTCAGTTTTGGCTCCCATTTTATCAGAAACCTTCCCAACTTAAAAAATATAACCTCAAAACGCCATTTTATCTCCTAACGGCTTAAATTAAAAAAACTAAACGTACCCTTAAGGGCGTCCTCCAGCCCAGTCGGTTTTCAGTTTTGAGACAAGTACGCATGCGCCGCTTGGCGCGAGTTTGGTAAGATACCTACTGACTGCGCCACCTCCGATTTTCAAGAGTTACTTTCTGACACCCCTATAGAACCTTGTCCTTGAAGAGAACCGATGCTCGGTGGGAGAGGGGAAAGATTTCGGGGCGTTATTTTGTTTTCTCGAAGGGATTAAAAAGTTGAGAATCGTGAACGAGAATCCGTTTATTGTTTACTCTCCCCACCTCCCCGCCCATTCCTTCCGTACCACGCATCCCCTTCGAACCCTAATTTTTTTATTTTAAAATATGTAATAGAATTTTTTAGATAAATTTTTTTTAAGAATAATCTTCCGATTTTCACCAAATTTTCACAGGATCTTCCTTTTGACATCTAGAAAGGGGCGAGAGTGATTTTTGAATTTTGATTTTGTTACTCTGGTTCGTCTATCCGATACCTGGTTTTACGATCGAGGCGGGGCTTTCGCCATATTGCCATATTATAATTGAAAAAACACGGCCACAATTTTCAACGATTCTTTCAACGAGGGCGATTTTTCATTAAGAAAACATGGCGGAGATATTTCTATTTGAAGTTATAAAAAATTCCTTATATTTTTTACAAATTTGAGGTGTAAAAAAAAATTTTTTTAGTAGGAAGAAATTTCATACTTCCTCCTTTTGCGGCACCCGAACGAGGCAATCCGAGACGAGCCATTCGTTTTGTGGAAGTGTTTCCGCGGCGAGGCAGCCAGGTCCGAGGCGTTCCGCCAGCCAGACATAAAAGGAATTCGGCACTCGGGTCAAAATTCGTTCCTTTCAATGTGGACGGGGTTTGAAATGCCTCGCCTCGGCTCACGCACCGCAGTATATTTTATTTATTATCACTAATTTATTATTATTATTCTCGTAGAAAGTTTTAAGTTGCTCCTTCTTCACTTCACAAACATTGAAGAATTAGCTCGCCACGAGTTTTTATTTTATTTCTAAGCTAGCTAACTTTCTAGCTTTCGTTGCTACAACTTGTTTTTTTTTTTTTTTTTTTTTTTTTTTTTTTTTTTTTTTTTTTCCATTGATTTGTTTTTTTATTAAAAAAGTATTTATCAAAAGCAAGAGGCTTTCTTCCTATTGGTTAATTTTTTTTACTTCTTTATAGCCTGTGTTAGCTGTCACAAAAGGGTGGGGGGTTGGACCCAGGCGGGGGATCTCGCCATATTGCCATGGCGCCTTTTACAGTGCCAACTCCAGAGAAGTGGCCTTACTAATTTATCCACGGATTTTGTAGAAAAATTTATTTGGAATTTAACTTCCAAACAAAAAACCCCTCTACCTAATAGGGATCGAACTCCGGTCTCCGTGATGAAAGTCCAAGATTGAACCTTCCAGCCAAAAAAACTTGAAACTGCCTAGGGGGCTCGGGCACGAATGCCCGGTTTTTCTGGATCGCTGCCTCAGCTTGCCGCCTCTGAAGCGTTCGCGTCTATTTTAAGTTTCCCGAACGAGACAGCCCGAGGCGAGTCGAGGCTGTTCTGCCTCACCTCGGAAATAATGACTAGAAATAATGAGCCGTCTAAAAATAAAATTTTTTTTCCTCCAAAAAATCTTTAAAAATATAAAGAGTACTTGGTGAAAATTTGGTGAAAACGGACAGACGGCCACTTTTTAAAATTTAAATGTAATTAAAATTTTCAAAGTTTTTTTCGAAAAATTTTCTAAGTTTTTTGGTCAAGAAAAAAAATTTTTTTCTAAAAATTTTCCGGGTTTTTTTACTTTTTTTTTGAAAAAATTTTAAGTTCTTTTTTTCGAAAAATTTTCTAAGTGTCAAGGTAGAAATAATGGGCTCTTTGGCCTAGGGATGTGCCTCTCGTAAAGGGTAGAAGTACGAAATTTCTCCCTACTAAAAAAAATTAATACATAAAAAGTCGCAATTTTTTACGCCAAAAATTCTTAAAAATATAAAGAGTAATTGGTGAAAATTTGGTGAAAATCGGATTAACGGTTCGGCCGCAGCGAATTTTTAAAATTTCAAACAGACATATCTCCGCCATTTTTTCGAAATTCAAAAATCCCCCTCGTTACATTCTTCTTCACCGGCTAAAGAAATTTGTGTAAAAATTTGGTGAAAATCGGATGAAAACTGTGGCCGTAAAGTGTTCCGGAAAAAAATGCTACGGCCGGCCGGCACCACAGACAAAGTTGAGATCGGTAAAGATCAATATTCGATTTTACCCTCCGGGGTCTGGAAGACCCTTCCCCAAAAACCCGACGTGGAGGGTATCACAATAACTTCTTTAAGGAAGTTAAAATAAGTTACGAAAAAATCGGAAGATCGAAATACAAAAATTGGTGTTTGTTTTTTAACTTATAATAATATGTATTGTAAAGGGTGGTGGGGAAGGAGGGAGTGAGAGAGAGAATTAGAGAAACATGTAAACAAAAACAAGGATCGTCAAGCTGTGGGGAAGGAGGGGAATGCGAGACTTGACTTAAAATCCGAAAGTTCTAGGGTGGTAACTCTCCCCTGACGGTAAAAGCCCTCAACTACAATAGCCATTTAAATGCGTTTAAAATCCCTCGCTCAGAACGAAATTGACGAAATTTCGGAAACACGTTTCTTTGGTCCTATTTGGAATTTTTGAGAATTTTTTTTTTAATCGCCATGAAATTGCAGCGAAATTACCCACACAGATAAGGAATTTTGATATTTTTAAAATTTAAAATTTTAAAAATTTAAAATTTGATACAGGAAAAAAATCTAAATTCCGTATCTGTCTGGGTAATTTCGCTGCAATTTCATGGCGATTAAAAAAAAAAAATTCTCAAAAATTCCAAATAAAAAAAACGTTTCCGAAATTTTCATACCCGGTACGCCCTTAAACTTTCTTATCTTTATATGTAATTTTTCTAAGCCTGTGAGGAGCTAAAATATTAAAAAATCGCCATGGAATCTACTAATCCGGGATGTCTTTTTTACAGGTCAAAAAGGTGAAGGGGTTATTACTGGTGAAGTTAAATGTTGTGACGTAAAAAATAAGCTATAACATATAGAAAACATTTTAGCCGATTTTATTTTATTACTTTTTATGTTTAATTTTAGTACATAGCCAGAGTGTCATTTTAGAAAAAAAAATAATAACCGAAGATTTTGGTAACAAAAAAATTTATTTTATAAAATTTTTTTTAGTTTTTCATAATAACTCATAGTTATTTTTAATTTCATTGTATACTAGAATAGGATATTGTAGAAGGTTTAAAAAGAAAAGAAAAATAGAGTAAAAACTATGAGTGATAGAATATTTTAGATTGGACAAAAAAAAGTAAAGTCTATTCAAACACCTTAAAATATTCAAATGAGTACATTTTCTATTTTTGTTCTGTAGGTTGCATGATGCATGATTAGTTAAGCATGATTTCTTTATGCATTTTAAATTCACTCATTAACTAAATAAACGGAATTTAGGGTTTTTAAAAGACTAAAGAAGGTATTTTTACAGCCAATGGACTTGCAGGATGTTGTGATACCGTCTCGTAGGCCGTCGGTCGATTCGACGCATGAATCTCATTTGCACCCGACTTCGAGTTATAGGTCGCAACATCGAAACCGCTCTCGATCTCCAAGCATACGGTTTGAAAATTTATAGTTTTTAGTTTTTGTTCTTAATTTTCTTTTTTAGAAGGGCCCGTTCACCCGCAGATGCAGGGAGAAGTCCGTCGCCACGAAGGATGTACCATCACCACGATATTGGATTCAGCGATACCGTCTCCAATGTCGTTGACATCGTCAAAAGCGAACACCCGCGAAGATATCCTCACATACGAGGTATCAACTTTTCCCCAATTATAAAAAATAATTAAAAAATGAAAATAATTATCAAGCTTTTTACAGGATACACTTACAGATTTAAATAATAGAATCCTTTAATCCCTTTTTTTTTATATAAAATTTTTATTTTAAATAATTAGTTTTCGAAACCAGTAAGGTAAAACACTTTCAGATGGGAGATATTGTCCGTGTGGGGACCACCACCAGCCTGTCTACATGGGAGCATCATACATGTACGATAGTAAGTAATCCCCAAAAAAATAATAGAAAGTTTTTGCTTTTACTGGTTCGAAAATTGAGTCATTTTCCTGCATGGTTCTTTTTCAAATTTAATTTATGTTTTTATAGAATCCTATTTTCCTACTTTTTTTCTATTCTTCCTTCGTGTGAGTGAAAAAAGAAGACACGAAGCACAACACGGACACAATTGATAAAACAAAGTGCAATTGTATTTTTCTAAGTTTTTTTTTCTTTGTTCCTTCTTATTTTGCACGTAGATTAGTTTGTTTATTAATTTTTATATAAAAAAGGTAAGTATTTTTACTGTTTGGTGTAAAAATTGTGTTAAAGTTTCTTTGCTTTATGAAGTTTTTATAACAAAATTATACAGTCAACAGACAGGGATACATGGGGGAGGTTATAGAGTGGGAGGCATCATTGTAAAAGATAAAAATATTAAATTATACCGTAATAAGTTAATAAATACAAAATTTTAATTGAAACTGGGATAAGCACTGGGTGAACAAAGAATCCAGGGTGTTCTAAGATTTCTAACCTTTTACCTCTAACCATGATCTTGGAATGTCCTGTATAACAGAATAAATAAAATACGTTTATTTTCTACATTTTGCACTTTGTTTTATCTTTTTTGTATATTTTAACTTGTAATTTCAGGAGAAAGCATGTTTTTTGGAGATAGAAAGTGTTTTTAAATGGGTTTTAAAGTTTTTTTGTTTTTTTTTTTTTGAAAAAGGATCGTGGTCTGCGTCTCCGAGCCCGGTCCGTTCGCCGAGCCCAGGGAGATACGATCACGGACATAGGGAAGGTCGGCGATATATTTACGGTACGACGAGTTTAGAGCAACGATCTCGATCGCCGTCGCCGCGGCCGACGCACCATCGACATACACAGCACAGCTACCCGGTCCTCGTAACGCGAAGAGGCCAGGGTCGTAAACTTCCGGCGACACCGACCAAACCGAGCACCCTCCAGCTCACGCCGGCTTCTATAAACTTCCCTAAGCTGAACGCATCGCCTACTCGGAACTTCCCGGGGCCGATGAGCTTCGAGCAGGCGGCAGCGATCGGTCGGAGTGGACGTATCCTCCCTTCGCCTGTACCCAACGGATTCAAACCCCCTCAACCTTGCGAAAGGCACAGCGATTCCGACGATGACGACTGGTGCTAGCCTTTGCTCTCTACCAGCCCCCAGGTAACCTAAAATCTAACCTAAAAAGCAACTTTAACTTCTGTTTCAGTAACACCAGGGCTGGTAAAAAGGAATTTTCTAGTACTCAGCCTTTATTACTGCCACCATCTTTGACTTCCCCCTCAAGTGCTTTACACAGTGATTCGGTTTTTTTTCATTTTTTCTGTGATAATACTAGTAAGACAAATTCGGACATTTTGGTGCTCAGTTATGCCACGGACAAATAAAAAAATGGAGAAAAAAAAAACAGAGAGCGGTCTCAAGTAGATGACTTTTTAAAATTGTGTGATTTTTAATTTTTTCTTTTCCCTCAGGGAAGTCGTAGATTCTCTTTAATTTTTTCTTTTTTTTCAAGTATGCCTGTTAGATAATTTTTTAAAATTTAATTTTAAAAATCGCTGTTTGTATAGAATCCTGCGCGTGTATGTTTCCCAAACCCTATCCTTCCCCCTATTTATACTTTATTGTGACAAAGATGCCTTATTACTGTTTGTGAGTTCGTTTTTTATTCATATTATAAAATAAAAATATATTAAAACCATCTACAGTATCAAATTTTATACGACTGATTGTAAGAGACTGGAATCTTTACAATCTTGCATTGGTTAATCAACACAGCTTTGTCTGTCCAGTTAAAAAATAAAAAAGTTTTAAAAAAACAAAAAAAAATGTATAAATCAGGCTTAAATATACTTTTCTATTCTATACATTAAAAAAATAAATTTTTTTTGCCAATTCAAAATTCGTATACCTAGTAGGTATTATGTAAATAATGTATGTGATGATGAACATATTATTTTTTATCAAAAAAAATGTTATTCAGTACTATGCTGAGCATACCAATCAATTTTTGTATACTTGTAAATATTCACAACTGTGCACAGTGCAGTTTCTTTACTTTTTATTTATTTTTGTTCTATAGAATAATTTCTAGATCTTTTTGCTGTTCAAGCCAAAAAATAAAAAAAAAATATTAAAAAAACATATAAAAAAATACATTCTTGGCCCTTTTATAAGATGGTTTAAGACTGGGACTATAATTCATGGTTTTTTCGTTTTTTAATTAGGCATTTGCCACTGCCATAATTGAAGGACCTAATATAGCGTGTATTTATGTATAGTTTTTATTTAATTTTAGTTTATTCTATTTAGTTAAGGGGAAAGACACACCCTGGCAATATGCCGTCTGTATATATTCGATGTAAATAATTTTGAATTATGGACTCAGTCTTTCTGTCGTTGTTCAAAAAAAGAGAATATATTTAAAAAGCAGCACATATTGTACTGTTTATGTAGAATGATACAATTTTCCATATTATAAAATAAAAAAATTTTAAAAAACAGTCGGCATTATTCACTGTACTTAAGACATTCTGGCATTCGTCAGGTCTATTTTGAATCCTTTTAAATGTAATATAAAATGAGCAAGTTTCAATTCACAAATTAAAAATAGCTTTACACCCGAGTATTGATAAATTTTTTTTAAATTATTAAAAAAATGGAAAACAGGTCTTAATTCATTTTAACATAAGCAAAAGAGCTTGAAATAGCAAAAAATACTTTTTAAAAATTGGAAAAGTTTAAAATAAAAGTGACAAGTTGTAATTTAAATTAAATAATTTGTTATTCCTTTGTATGGCTTATTACATTATATATATGATCGAATATAAAGTTATTTTTAACATTCCTCATATTTTGATTCCTTTTATTTTTTTTTTCCTTTTTGAGGCGGTTTCATGGGGGAAAGATGAGACCAATCGTCAAGGGTTAAAGTTTCTACTTTAGTCAAAAAAAAAAAAGTGAAATAGAAAAGTTGTTTATTTTTCATAAAAAAGGGGTTATTAAACAATTTTTTATCCTGTTATGGTTTTAAAGGTGTTAAGCTTTATCCTTCCGTCTTCCCCTTCCGGGCAAAGTTCTGGAAAAAAAAAAAAATCAACAAAGGAACCCGAAAAATGTATGCTCGTGACGTCACTTCTTTCAGGCTTTCCTATTTTTGATTGTTACCTTCGTTTAACCTTCCTTAAAGAAGTTATTATTTTACCCTCCACGACGGGTTTTTGCGGAAGGGTCATCCACACCACAAGGTTCAATTCGAAAATGGATCTTTTTCTTACTTTTTACTGTCATTACGATTTACCTTCAAAATCTTGGAATTCGTTTTCGCCTACTTCGGCCCTCGACTTATTCACTTGTAGATACAGTCCATCCCCGAAGGATTTCCTCAATACACATGTCGATATTTTCTGTTCATTTTCGGCGCTAAACATAAAATAAATTTTATAAAACGACATAATAAATTAAAAAATGACTTCTTACCCAGGTTGCGGAAACGACGCGACAAAAGACGCAATTGCCAAAACGACGAAAACTAAAACGATTTTGGACATTTTTAAAACGATAATGATGGCAAATTACCTGGACTTTTATACCTAAGATTTTATTTTAACAGCTCTGTAAACAATATTTGGCGCCTCATTACCATGATATTCAGATTTAAATTTCAAAGAAGAGAAGACAAAGGGGAAAAAAATGCAAATTGAAAATTCTTAGTCGGTAAACATAAGTCTCAGCCCGCCTTAAAAATCGAATCAACCCTTTTAATGGATGATATAGGTACTCAATGCGAAACAACTAATTCATGTATGTAGTTTAAAAAACTTGATTAAAAAGGTACTAGTTTGAAGGGCTTCCAACGAAAACTTCCTTAAAGAGAAGTAAGAATATAGGAGGGGGAAGTATATGGGAGGCAAGTAAAAGAGAGGGAAAGTATAACTGAAGGTATATGGGAGGGGAAGTATAACTGAAGGTATAAGGGGAGGAAGTATAAGGTAGGGGAAATATAAGAGAGGGGAATTATGTATAACTAGGGATTGCAATCCCGGGATCCCGGATTTTTTTGATCCCGAAAGCACTTGGGATCGGGATTTTAAAATCCCGGGATTTTCGGGATTTGAAAATTTATTTTTCATTGACAGGTCAACAGGTGCAGATAAAACCAATATTCTTATTTTTCTATGACAGGTCTAATATTAATTTCACGGTTTATAATCTAGCGAGTTTGACAGGTCGCGATGATACGAGTGCAGAAAACCCCATAATAAATCTTATTTTTATGTGACAGGTCTAATTAATTTAGACGAAAAAAATCGTTAGTTTACAAACATGCACAAACAAGCCCTTTCCCCTCCTTATTATTTTAATATGTAAGTTTGATTGCGTATTGATTTAGTTGACCACGAAGTGTCGTATTGAGGAGTTTTCTGCTGCAGGATATTTATGCAAATCTGTTAGGTCCAGATTAGGAGACGAAACAATAAACGCTTTAAGTTTTTTGAGAAGTCATTTTCAAAATAATAATATTTAGAATATTTGTAATAATAACAACTACATAGTTTATAACTTATAATAAATAACATTTTCTATTGCTAACTGGTTTTAGACTTTTTTTTTCAAATCCCGAAATTCAATCCCGAAAATCCCGGGATCCCGGGATTTTTATTCCGGATCTCGAATTTCGGGATCAAAATTTAATCCCGGGATTGCAATCCCTATGTATAACAACGGAGGGAGATTTTTTTTCCGAAAAACCGACTTTCTAAGTTTTTTTTTTTTTTTTTTTTTTTTTTTTTTTCTCTTCGAAAATTTGTACTAAGTATTAAGGTA
Organism: Orius insidiosus; assembly: GCA_014119065.1. Taxonomy (NCBI): domain Eukaryota; kingdom Metazoa; phylum Arthropoda; class Insecta; order Hemiptera; family Anthocoridae; genus Orius; species Orius insidiosus. Next base: position 45,094 of record JACGAQ010001473.1, on the reverse strand, counting down.
GAAATAATGGGATTTTGTCCAAGAGAGGCCCATCTCGTAAGGCCTGGAAGATTAAACTTCTCCCTACTAATATTATAATTAATTTAAAAAAAAGGATAATTTTTTTACACCAAAAATTCGTAAAAAATAAAAGTAGTAATGGTGAAAATTGGATCAACGCGTTGCAACGGTTCGACCGCAGCGAATTTTTTAAAATTTCAAACAGACATATCTCCGCCATTTTTTCTAAATTCAAAAATCGCCCAGGTTACATTCTTGTTCAGCGGTTAAAGAAATATGTGAGAAAATAGGAAGAAAACTGTGGCCGTAAAGTGTTCCGGTAAAGAATGCTACGGAAGGCCGGAACCAAAGACGAAGTTGAGTCGGTAAAGATCAATATTCGATTTGACCCTCCGGGGTCTGGAAGACCCTTTCATAAAAACCCGACGTGGAGGACTCACAATAACTTCTTTAAGGGCCATCATACCGGCCGAGAATTTTGTTTAAAAAACAAGAGATCGCAGCACTTTCGCTCCTAAAATTACTTTCCTATATTGAGCACTAAAAATCGTCGGAAAATTTTTTACAAAAGCTCGTTCTCCTTTTTGGAAATGCCTATACGGTTTTGGGAGCAGTTTTTCCGAAAAAGTTTTCCTTTGGAAAATAGAAATTTTATTTTTCGACTAAAGCATTTTTTCCAAAAACACCGTCAGCCATTTTGTAGGCTTTGACGAGCTTTTTCCAAAAATATATTATATAAGAAAATCCGATGAATAGTTTCGGCGTAGTTTACAAAGATTCGGCGGAAAATGCCGGGAGGAGTAAAAGAAGTAACGGAGGGCGCTAAATGTTTGTAAATATATACATAAAAAAAAAGATATAAAAATAAGTTGGTGTATTTGTCAAATCTTTATTTTTGTAAGAAATTTACATGTTGAAGGTTTTATCCTACTAAGTTTGAGAGAAGTTTATCGATATGGACGCTTGATTCGTATTGGACCTTTCGGCGTCGTTATCAGGGCAAATTCTAAAAAAATAAAATTAGGTACATTTGTCGATGATTGATTTTCTTAAAAAGAAATTGAATGTGATACCCAACGGGTCATTTTTTAGTTAGTATCTGTTTACTTAAGTTGTATCATGGTATTTTATCATACTTTTTGACACAGGAGTGATTTATTTCCTTCATTTAATTATTTAAATCATAAACGATCACCTTCAAATCTTCTTATCGTTTGGAACTTGTTTCTTTTTTGGCAAGGTTGGCATAAGTCCAGGTTTACCAACCTTTCACGGTACTTTTCGGTACCCTTTTCCGATTAAATAATTTGATTGTTTACCTTCAAAATCTTGGAATTCGTTTTCGCCTACTTCGGCCCTCGTCTTATTCACTTGTAGATACATCCATCCCCGAAGGATTTCCTCAATACGCATGTCGATATTTTCTGTTCATTTTCGACGCTAAACATAAAATAAATTTTATAAAACGACAATAAATTAAAAATTTATCACTTCTAACCTAGGTTGCGGAAACGACGCGACGAAAGACGCAATTGCCAAAACGACGAAAACTAAAATGATTTTGGACATTTTTACTAATGATAATGATGGCAAATTACCTGGACTTTTATACCTAAGATTTTATTTTAACAGCTCTGTAAACAATATTTATCGCCTCATTACCAAGTTATTCAGAATTAAATTTCAAAGAAGAGAAGACAAAGGGGAAAAAAAGTGCGAATTGAAAATTCTTAGTCTGTAAACATCAAGTCCTCAGCCCGCCTTAAAAATCGAATCAACCCTTTTAAAGGATGATATAGGTACTCAATGCGAAACAACTAATTCATGTATGTAGTTAAAAAATGATTAAGGTGAAAGGGGACGACAAGTGTGGCAACTCTATGTTAGACAGAAGATACGATGCGAGGGAGAGAGAAAAGAGAGAAAAGGAACTAGTTTGAAGAGCTTCCAACGAAAACTTCCTAAAGAGAAGTAAGAATATAGGAGGTGGAAGTATATGGGAGGGGAAGTATAAGTCAGGGAAGGATAGGAGGGGGAAGTTTAAGTGAGGGTAGTAACAGAGGGGGTATACGGAGGGGAAGTATATGAAAACGAAAGTATAAGGTAGGTGAAATATAAGAGAGGAGAAGTATAACAACGGAGGGAGAATTTTTTTTTTTTCCGAAAAAAAACTGACTTTCTAAGTTTTTTTTTTTTTTCAGTTTTTCTCTCTCTTCGAAAATTTGCACTAAGTATTAAGGAAGAAGTAATGGGATTTTGTCCAAGAGAGGCCCATCGTAAGGCCTGGAAGATTAAACTTCTCCCTACTAATATATAATTAATTTTAAAAAAAAGGAAAATTTTTTACACCAAAAATTCGTAAAAAAAAAAAGTAGTAATGGTGAAAATTGGATCGACGCGTTGCAACGGTTCGACCGCAGCGAATTTTTTAAAATTTCAAACAGACATATCTCCGCCATTTTTTCTAAATTCAAAAATCGCCCAGGTTACATTCTTGTTCAACGGTTAAAGAAATATGTGTGAAAAGGTGAAAATCGGATGAAAACTGTTGCCGTAAAGTGTTCCGGTAAAAAATGCTACGGAAGGCCGGAACCAAAGACAAAGTTGAGATCGGTAAAGATCAATGATTTGACCCTACGGGGTCTGGAAGACCCTTTCATAAAAACCCGACGTGGAGGACTCACAATAACTTCTTTAAGGGCCACCATACCGGCCGAGCGTTTTGTTTCAAAACAAGAGATCGCAGCACTTTCGCCCCTAAAATTACTTTCCTATATTTGAGCACTAAAAATCGTCGGAAAATTTTACAAAAGCTCGTTCTCCTTATTTTGGAAATGCTATACGGTCTTGGGAGCAGTTTTTCCGAAAAAGTTTTCCTTTGGAAAATAGAAATTTTATTTTTACTAAAACATTTTTTCCAAAAAAACCGTCAGCCGTTTTGTAGGCTTTGACGAGCTCTTTCCAAAAATATATTATATAAGAAATCCGATGAATAGTTTCGGCGTAATCCTTTTACAAAGATTCGGCGGAAAATGCCGGGAGGAGAAAAAGAAACGGAGGGGCTACAATGTTTTGTAGATATAAAAGATATAAAAATAAGTGGTGTATTTGTCAAATCTTTATTTTTGTAAGAAAATTACATGTTTGAAGGTTTTATCCTGCTAAGCTTGCAAGAGATCCAGACGATAAGGCCCTTTCGGCATCAAAATCAGGGCAAATTTCTAAAAAAATAAAATTACAAATTAATTTGTCGGCAATTGATTACTCAAAAGAAATTGACCTGCAAATATAAGGGAGGGGAAGTATAACAGAGGGGGAAGCATAGGGGAGGGGAGTATAAGGGAGGGGAAGTATTTTAGGGAGGGGAAGTATAACAGAGAAAAAGTTTTTTTTTTTTTCCAAAAAGTTATCCGAGTTTTTTCCGAAAAATTTTCTTGGTTTTCTTTTTTAAAATTGCATTTTTTTTGTTTTTCTTTTTTCCTCCGAAAAATTGTCTAAGAATTTTTTTACTAAGTATCAAGGTAGAATAATGGGATTTTTGTCCAAGAGGGGTCCATCTCGTAAGGCGTGGAAGATAAAATTTTTCCCCACTATATGATAATGATAATTAATGTAAAAAAGAGGACAATTTTTTACACCGAAAATTCGTAAAAAATAAGGATTAATTGGTAAAAAGGTAAAAATCGGACCGCACCGAATTTTTAAAAATCACAATAACTTCTTTAAGGAAGTTAAAAAAGATATAAAAATTAGTTGGTTTATTTATCAAATCTTTATTTTTGTAAGAAATTACATGTTTGAAGGTTTATCCTACTAAGTTTTGGTGAAGTTTATCGGTCATATCAGTTCTATCGGACCTTTCGGCGTCGTTATCAGGGCAAATTTCTAAAAAAATGAAATTAAAAATTAATTTGTCGATGATTGATTTTCTCAAAAAAAAAATTGAATGTGATACCCAACGGGTCATTTTTAGTTAGTCTCTGTTTACTTAAGTTGTATCATGGTATTTTATCACAGGAATGATTTATTTCCTTCATTTAATTATTTAAGTCATAAACGATCACCTTCAAAATTTTCTTATTCTTTTTTGAACTTGTTTCTTTTTTGGCAAGGTTGGCAGAAGTCCAGTTTTACCAACCTTTCACGGTACTTTTTGGTACCCTTTTCCGATTAAATTAATTTGATTGTTTACCTTCAAAATCTGCGTATTCGTTTTCGCCTACTTCGGCTCTCGTCTTATCCACTTGCAGAAACGTACCATCTCCTAGGGATTTCCTCAAAACGCATGTCGAACCAATTTTCAGTTCGCTATAAAAAATATTTTAGAAAAAGTTTTTAAAATTAAACATTTTTTTTACCCGTTTTGTGGAAACGAAGCCACAAAAGACGCGATTGCCAAGATTGCAAAAACAAAGACAATTTTCGACATTTTTAAAATATTTTATTGTAGATAAGTGGTCTTTTATATGATTTTTCTCATTTGTTTAAACAGATTTGCAAATATCGCTGATGAACAATAGTTCATCATAAATGTATTATAAATGAAATTTAATTGCAAAAAGCTAATAGACTGGCAAAAAAATAAATAAAAATTCAATATGAATCTCTTGAAAAAATTGAATTTATTATATTCGAAAAAAAAAATGAAAAAGATTCGTTTTTTTTGGGAATGAATCATTAGAAATAATTTATTTCTATGATTGATAACAGGTAGTAAATAATGCTTATAAATAAAAATAAATAAAATAAATTCATTTCCTTGGCTATATTGTAATCCTATGAAAGTGGAGGTTCCTTATCTCTTCTCCTTGACTGGAATTGACTTAAGTAAGTATTTAACATTTTGCCATTTGTTCTGAGATCTTCGAGATGATCACATTCACCGTGGCAGTAAGTAAAAAAAAATTATATTACAACGAGGAAGGAAGAAAAAATTAAAACCTTCTTTAAAGGGTGTTTTTAGGCCCAAATATTTTGCAATTAGAATTTTTTTCGTACGAAAGACTAATTTACTTAGGGCAAAACATAAAGAAAAAAAAACATTCAAACTTTCGGAAAAAACGGGTGTTTTTTAGCCAAAATATCGAAATAAAGGGGGCACACAACTCATCCGAAAGTATTCACGTCCGAATGTCTACTCATCCGAAAAATAATAGAAATAGAAAAAATAAACAGACAACTCATTCGAAAGTATGTATTCTCATCCGAAAAAGGAGCGTGGCCGTTTCGGATGAGTAGACATTCGGACGAGAATCTTTCGGATGAGTTGTCTGTTTATATTTTTATTAAATATTATACTTTAAAAATAGAAAACAGTGAATACAACTCATCCGAAAGTATTCTCATCCGAATGTCTACTCGTCCGAAAACTAACGTACAAAAATTGCTGCGTCGTAGAAATGAGGCAGCGTTCCACCCCAGCAAGTTTTAAACTCCTTTTTGGGCGTACCGAGCTCATTATCCATCCCAGGGCAGCCTACAGGTGAGCAAATCCTCGCGAGAGTGTCATAAAACGAGCTGATCCTCGCGAGAAAAAAAAATAACCCCCTTTTGTCATTAAACGAGCACATCCTTGCGAGAGGAAAAAAATTAGCCCCCTTGTGTCACAAAACGAGCTGATCCTCGCAAAAATAAACAAACAAACCGACCGAGACTTGCGGGGTCGAACGCTGCCGCATTTCTACGACGCAGCAATTTTTGTACGTTAGTTTTCGGACGAGTAGACATTCGGATGAGAATACTTTCGGATGAGTTGTATTCACTCTTTTCTATTTTATTAAAGTATATTTAAAAAAAATATAAACAGACAACTCATCCGAAAGGATTCTCGTCAGAATGTATACTCATCCGAAACGGCCACTCCCCTTTTTCGGATGAGAATACTTTCGGATGAGTTGTCTGTTTATATTTTTTCTATTTCTATTATTTTTCGGATGAGTCGACATTCGGATGAGAATACTTTCGGATGAGAATACTTTCGGATGAGATGTAGGCACTCGAAATAAACGCCAACAAGTCGGGACAAATGGGATTTTCTTGTCAGAAAAAAAATGGAAAAAGCCGAGGAAAAAAAATCTTTCCCTGCTAAAATACTTCGAAAAACGCCCAAAAACCGCAAAAATTTTTTTCTTTTACCCATAAGTTCACAGAACGCTTTGTAGGCTAAAAATCCCAGCTTAAAATTACTGATCCCTCGATCTTTACAGACGAAGCTACCAATTTCGTTATTGGCATTCATAGGTAATTTAAATTTGGCGGATACGAAGGCCGTAAATCAGACAGTAGAAATCCCAGCGGTCATAGTTCACACCCTCAAGGATGCCGCGGCCTATTCGCACAGTAAATTTATTTTATTCACTTTCAAAATTTCGTATTACTTCATTTTAAAAAGCGCTAACCAACTAGGGTCAGACGTAGCCTTCAATATTTCCTGGTCACGATATTATTTGATGACATTCAATTTTTTCTTTCAGATACTATTGATTCTGGGTGCAAAATGTCAGGATGGTTTCACGGACGAAAATCGCCCGTACAAATTCGGATTTAATATCGAAGGATATCAACACAGATATGAAGAAAAAGTCGTTTTTTTTAAAAATTTTTAAAAACAAAAATAATTTTAATTTTTTTTTAGACGAAAAGGAATTATTATGGGAGAATACGGTTTTATAACGGCGGACGGCGTTTATCATTTGACTGTCTACGCTACAGACGAAAATGGAAATTTTAAAATTTTAAAAATGAAAAATATTAAAATTGGATTACGTAAGTTTGTAAAATAAAGTTTTATTTTTTATTTCTTTCCAGCTATGATGACGACGACCACCCCAATACCCGGAGTCGCTGAAAAGAGGCCGGAAAAAGTGAGGGAAATCGTACAGAATAAAAATCCTGAATTGATTAAATTAAACGGAAAGCCAGCCTGCGGAGGATGCCTCGTCCCAGAAAAAGAGAATTTCAAAATCCAACCCATCCGAGGACAAATTGAAAAAGAAAATAAAGTCGGAATATCAGAAAAAGAGAAATCGAAAGTAAAAATGAAAACTAAACCCGAGTAAAGAAACATCCTACAATGAAAAACTAAAAAAAAATTTTAGGGTAGAAACTTTCGAAGAAAAAAAAAAAATTTTGAGTCAAAAATGGCATTTTGCCCCAAAAAGAAGAAAAGAGTGATCAAAATAACGCAAAAGATCCATTAAAACTCCAAAATTTAGAAAAACCGATAACTCCTATGATGAAATCTGAAAAACTAATAGAACAACTTAACAGCTTAAGTTCTCGTTACAAATTTAACTACACCCTCACCTTCCACGGGCATGAAGAAACGGAAATGAACTCGGGAGAAAAAGGCTCTTATTTTGTGAACGGGCGTGACGGCTACCAAAAAAAGTCACCTACGAAGCCAACCAATTTGGATACCAGCCCAAAATATCGCTTTTGAAAATCGACCCACAACAAACCCCTCAAGAAAATACAGAAAAAGAACTAACTAAACTTCTAGGCAATGAATTTGTATGGTTTTACAATAAAAAATAAAACAAAAATTTCTTTTTTACTCAAAAATGTCACCTTTTATCCAATGAACTTGGACTTTTTTAATTAAATGGGAACTCCATTGTTTTTTATGGGTTAAACTTAAAAATAATTAAACATATATGGTTGGGTAATGTGGGAAGGAGTGGTAGGGGGGACGTGAAGTCTTCGGCCAGATGATTTCATTCTTGCGAAGTAGACAGGATGATGAAGGTCATTGTACGCAAAAATTAATTTTTTATTCAGTTTTTTTTTTTTTTTTTTTTTTTTTTTTTTTAGATTTTTTTTTTTTTTTTATGGCCATCTCGTGCCAAGGAGCAGAACGAGCAATGGATAAAAAAATGATAGCAATAGTGTAAGTTAATTTTTTTATGTCAAAATCGTCGCGTTAATTCGAACACCGGACAAGTCATTTTTTGTCAGTTTTGAGTTAGCCATTGTTTCTTATGGTAAATTTTGTGGTGGATCGAATTCAGTTGGCAGTTTAACCCTATTACCAACAGAAAACGCGTAGTTCACGATTTAGCCAACAGGTAATGCATTGATTCAAATGAGAATCCGTGTTTTGGCTCTCCTGAAACTTGGAAAAATGACTTGTCCGGTGTTAGAATTAACGCGACGAAATACTAAAAATTACTAAATACTTCCGGCTCCCGGATGCTTTTTTGAACAAATATTGAATGTATATGAGGCGCTCCGGGTACGAAGGGCGAACTCGACAAAACGTAGTTTCGAGATATTCGCATTTTAAGTTTCGGTTTTTACGTACTTAAAGGGGAAAAAATGGCGAACTCAACATAAAAATTATATGGGTGTATTCACCAAGAGGTCTAGAATCTGGAAATGAAAAAAAAATGGAGGACCCTTCCCCAAAAACCCGACGTCGAGGGTATCACAATAACTTCTTTAAGGAAGTTAAAAAATTTGTCTGATGTCGAGTTCGCCCTTCGTACCCGGAGCGCCTCATAAACATATCGTTTATCCGCTAAACATAGCGTTTTTATCAGTTCTCGAGGAATCAATAAAACATCGGCAAAAAAGCATGAAAATCCTGCTATATTCCTACTCAAATAACTCGAAAACCAGAGGTTTTAGGGACTCCACTATAAATAAAGATTTGTGCTCTTATCTAAGACCATCCTAAAAAGTGTAATTTTTTGAAGATCCGACCAGCCGTTCTCGATAAATCTTCTACTATAGGTAAAAAGTATGAAAATCCTGCTATTTCTTGCAATTTTCCCCTCAAAATCAGAGTTTTCTAAGGGTTTCAATCACGGAGTGTATAGAATTTTTTTTATCAATACACTAGAATAAGGCCCCCATAATAGGAATTTTTGAAAATTTTGAAAAAAAAAATTTAAAATTTGGAGAAAAAAATTTAAAATTTGGAAAAAAAATTAAAATTTTTTTCGGTTTTTCTTCAGAAACTCAACAAATATAAAAGACCTGAAGGCGAGTATTCCACCGGAAGATCGTTCAGTCGTACGTCTACGCGAGATCAGGAAGCCCAGAAGAGCCTTTAAAGATTCCAACTGAGAATATCTTCACTGGAAAAACTGGCCTACAAGGAGAAAGTAACCATTTTACCTTTAAAATCGCAAATTCCAACCTTTGTTTTTGTTTATTTTTTGTGCCATCTTTTCATTTAGAATTTAAAAGTACGCATCTTTTTCAGAGTATTGTGTTGTCAAAGTTGATGAAAACGGCATGGTCAAGTATTACGAAGGTACAGTCAAGTCATTAAGAGACCAAGGAAAGAAGTCATTGATTGTAAGCAAAATGAGAAAATTGAAATCAAATTTTAATTTGTTTTTCCTTCAGTACTCTGCGATGGAGATCTTTCACCGGAAGGAGAAGTTTTAAACAAAGGAGCTCTTGCTAGTCTCGTAGGTTAAGATTAGAATCATTATTCTTGTAAAATTGTTAGGTACTTTAAAACCACAAGGTTTTCTACTGCGACTGATTTATTTCCTTGTGCGTCACTATCGAAATCAAAACCCGATGACGGATCTAATATTATAGGTGTACTATATATTTCACATGTAAGATTTCCTTTGTCAAAATAAACACCTAATAAAAATAAGAAGTTTTTTTTTTAAATTTATGTTGTGATCCTTGGATCGGAGGCCTCATCGGTCGCCTGCGGATGGGTTTCCGCCTGATTTTTTTTAATTTTACTGGAAGAATAAGTGCCTACATCTGGTCCGAAAGTTCTCGTCCTACTATCATCTCGTCCTAACTTTATGGAAAAAAAATATAAACTGTCATCTCGTCCTAACAGGCTACGCCCCTTTTTAGGACGATGACACAGGACATGAAGACATCAGACAAGAGGATTTCAATTTTTATACAATTTTTTAAATACATATTGTACTTTATTAAAAGAAATCATCTCGTCCGAAAGTATTCTCGTCCTAAAACATCTGTAAAATAGAATATTAATTGAAATTAATAAATGTAATCTCATCCGAAAGTATTCTCGTCCTACTGTCATATCGTCCTAAAACTAAGGCACAAAAAAACTGTTCATTGATGCGTCGGAGGAATGCGGCAGCGCTCCACCCCAGCAAGTTTTAAACTCCTTTTTGGCGTACCTACCAATCTTCGTCTCAGGCCGCGCCGACTGCGTGAGCACATCCTAGTGAGAGGAAAAAAAAATAGCCCCCTTGTGTCATAAAACGAGCTGATCCTCGCAAAAATAAACAAACAAACCTGACTTGCTGGGGTGGAACGCTGCCGCATTCCTCCGACGCAGCATTTTTGTGCGTTAGTCTTAGGACGAGATACTGTGGGACGAGAATACTTTCGGACGAGTTGATTTCCATTTTAATAAAGAATAATATTTAAAAATTGTATAAAAATTGATCTCCACTTGTCCGAATGTAATCTCGTCCTATTGTCATCTCGTCATAAAAAAGGGAGTTTACCTGTTATGACGAGATTACTTTCGGACATGATAACAGTTTATATTTTTTATTTTCTATTATTTTTAGGACGAGATACGAGTACTTTCGACGATGTGTGCCCCCGGAAAGAATCGGCAATTTCCTCAACCCTCCACGCCCAGTCACCTGTAGGTGACGCGTTTTCAAAGCCGTTATTTTCGTAATTTTTTGATTTAATGGTCCATTCTTTTTAAAAACTGTTAACTGACTTCTCCTCTACATGACAAAAAAAACCTGAAACCTGTAGTTAACCGTGAGTGATATTATATCAGTTATAACCTAACCACTTCCAGTGATTTCATGCTATCTCGAGTTCAGAACATTTTTATTCATAATGACCAGAAAAACGTAAGTAATTACTTTTTTTTACCTTATCATGTCTTTTATGTTTGTTGAACCGTTATGAGTCAAATTGAATGAATTAACCTTTTTTTGTCCGTTCACGAGGTCCTAGAACTTGCCGTCACCTGCAGGTGACTCTGGGCAATGGAGCAACAAAATTTCGTTTTGTTTAGAAAAACCAAATTCTTTTGTTTGATTTATGAAATAGCGTTATAAATTAGTAATTAATGACTCCTAACGTGTTAAGTTAGTTTGTAGTGTATGCACATATTTTCCTATCCTTCTCACACATAACCTTTACTGTAAAAGTATTATTGCACATAATATTTTAAAAATATTCTTATTTGCGTTTGCACTCTGTGTCTAGTATGTGACTAAATGTCCCACGATTGTTCTGCACATTTTGTTGGTATGAGCCCATTATTTCGTGACTAACATTGTATCGTCAGATATTCGCCTTTTTCATTCACTTATTTTTCTCCCTCTTTTTTGCGTTTTAGGTCCCCATATACGAAATTTTAGAGAGACTCGATCTGGAGAAATTTTGGATGACCTCGAGCTCACTCTCTTTCCTCCAAACGACGGCAATTTACAGACGAAGAGAGCGGAGAGGAAGACAATACAGATATGAACCGTCTACCAGCTCGAATGTTTGAATACAATTGTTGAAATCGAAGGTAACAGAGGAAGAAGACGACATAGTAAAGGAAGGAAGTATAGGAAATCGGTGAAATTGAAAATACGAGAGAGGAAGATGACGAATACAGGAGGAAAGAACCTGTGCCGAAAAAACTAAAAATAGTAAGAAGAAAAAAAATGTAAACGAAATTCCAAAAACTAGATGGTGTCAAAACGAAAACGTATTTGATTCAAGAGCAGGAAGAGGAAATAGTTTTATGTATGCATGAAATTTATGTATGCACATATAGATATATATTTTTGTTTGTTACCAAAAATTATTTGTATGCACTTATATATATCTTTATCATAAAACGCACAAAAAACTTTTTCAAACAAATATTTAACAAATAAACTCATAAAATTAAAAAATTTTTTTTAATCCCCAGAGGTCAAATATTGCCCAGTGTCACCTACAGGTGACGGGTCTGTAAAATGTTTAAAATACATTTCGTCCAAACACGATGTAAGTAAGTTGTTGGGACCCTATTAGCATAATCTAACCAAAAAATATATAAAAAATAATTAAACTCCTTACGGGCGTTGGAGGGTTAAAGAGAGAATATATCTTTTTGGGTCGTAGGGCCATTTTTTAAAATCTAACCTCGCATCTAACGAGGATTCCAAGGTGAGCTTTGAAAACAGGCGCCTGTGCAGTAACTACCATCCTTTATTTTTACTTAAAAGACCTGCTGAAAATTGAACAAAGTCTAACGAAAATTACCCGAGGCGGAGATCTTGAAAAAAAAAAAAGTAGTGAGACCCATTTCTAAAAAACCGTTTCTCGATGGTATGACAACAGCTTCATTATGGTCTTAAATTTTTCTAGAATAATTTTTTAATTACTTAAAGTAACGTGTGAAAAATAACTTAATGACTTCAGGGACGACTGCTTCATCATTACATTTATTTAAATCATACTGAAATCCCTGGAAGGGGAAAGAGGAAAAAATCTTCGACAAAATCTAGAAACGAGTTCTTTTAAGAATCCAAGGGTAGTGGAAAAAAAATTGCCCGACTAACGGAAACAAGTCCTGAGCGGGGAGCGTTCGTTTTTAGTCTTACGTCGACATGATCACCAGAACGGTACGTTTATCTTCACCTTTTGCGAAGTATCAAAATTTTGTTTCCTTAGGTCCTACTTGTCATCGCACTTATCATCTATTCCGACATATGCAGCAGTAAAGTCAAAAAGCTAAGGTACGCTAAAAAAGGTTTTCCTGAATCTAATAATTTTTATTTATCAGCAAAAGATGAGAAACAAAGTTTGCTTTTGAAAATGTCCGTTTCACGCAATTCTCGCCGCACGTCATCGTGGATCATAAAAATTCGACTGAAGAAAGCGAATACAGTAAGTGCCAAAGACATTATTTTTCGTCCAAAAGTTAAAAAAAAAAATAATATGAAATGATTTTACGTCACTCCTTCACTTACTAGTTCTATCCTTAGTCAGTAGATTACGCCACAAGGACGAATGTGCATTCTAAAATTGTTCCCTCATTCACATTTTTATACGCATTTAGCGTTGACTTTTTGTCTGAATGAAAGTAATCGTAATAGCCTCGGTGCAGCATTTTCGCGTGAAATTTGAATTTAGAATTATTTAAAATAAAAGTGTGGGTGTGGGAGAAATTCGGGCTGTTTCTCGCCGTTCCGTGTGGCCTAGCTGGGCGAAAATTTCATTTTTCTAAATTATTTTTTTTCAGAAAACTGCATTTACCGAATAGAGGAAGGCGACCAATTGATTGGAGTGAACAAAACAAAAGAGGAGATCGAAAAAGCAGGAAAGATTTTGATCGTAAGTACACCAACTTCAGCCCTTTCTCATACTAACCCACAAAACTCATCTGTGTGGCGGGCTAAAAGTCAAAGTCCACAATTTCCACAAAAAATTATATATTTTTTTTAGAAATTTGCGAAGGAGATTTAGACCCGAACGGCGATAAATTAGCTCTGGAGCTCTAGCGAGTTTATGCTGTGGATAATTTATATTTTATTGATCATTGTTAACATAAAAAATATATGCTTTACTAATCATCCGTTATTTTATTGATTAAGGAGGCTGTGAAAACTAACGGTAGATCGATTTTATGGGAGGTCATAAAAAAATTGCGCCTTTGCGTGCGTTGTGAAGATGTTGCTGTGTAATCCTTCCTTATCTGAACGTTCAATAAAATAGTACTTCCTCCGGCACGATCTCTATGTGATTCGAAACTCCATTTACATTCCATTTAAATTCTAATTTACACTGGAAGTCATTACGTCGATAAGACCACCTGACGCATTTCTTACATTCTCATTTTTGCTTTAATTAAAATAAATGGGAAATTATTGAGGATTTGAACCTTGGATTTTCTTTTGTTGAGTCTCAAAAAGAAGGATTTTTAGCTCCCTCAAAAAGGAAGTTACTGTGATACCCTCCAGCGCTGATTCTTTGAAAGTGGTTTATGCGGAGCCCCCGCAGTTTTAATACTTTTAAGTAATTTTGTTAAATAAAACAAGGGGGTAATTTTTTTCCTCTCGCAAGGAGAGCTCGTTTCATAACACGAGCTTATGTTAAGTTATGTTAATGTTTTTTGATCTCCAAACGAGCTCTCCTTGCGAGAGGAAAAAAATTAACCCCCTCGTTTTCCGCGGATGAATACCATTGACCCGTAGTAAGTCTCTTTTTTTTAAATTTGAATTTTGAAAGATAATTAAAAATTGTTATAAATTTGGGAGGGGAAGTAACGGAGTAGGAAGTATATGGGAGGGGAAGTATAACGGAGGGAGAAGTAAACGAACGGGGAAGTATAACAGAGGGGGAAGTATAAGGAAGGGGAAAGTATACGGAGGGGGAATATAATGGAGGGGGAAGTATAAGGGAACGAAAGGTATAAAGGAAGGGGATGTAGTAGGAGGGAAAGTATAAAGGAGAATTTTCCAAGTTTGTTTTTTCGAAAAATTTTTCGGGTTTTTTTTTCGAAAAATTTTCTAAGTTTTTTTTGTCCAAAAAAAATTTTTTTTTTCAAAAAATTTGCTTTCAAAAATTTTTACTTATATTTTTAAGAATTTTGGCGTAAAAAAATTGCGACTTTTATTTATTAATTTTTTTTTAATATAAAATTCTTTAATATTCCAAAAATATAAAATTCTTCAAAAATTTTCAAAAAAGTTTTTTTTCGAAAAATTTTCCGGGTTTTTCTTCTTTTCTTTCTTTTTATTTTTGAAAAATTTTCCAAGTTCGTTTTTCGAAAATTTTTTCAAGTGTCAAGGTAGAAATAATGGGCTCTTGCCCTAGGGATGTGCCTCTCGTAAAGGGTAGAAGTACGAAATTTCTCCCTACTAAAAAAAAATTAATAAATAAAAAGTCGCAATTTTTTTACGCCAAAAATTCTTTAAAAATATAAGGAGTAATTGGTAAAAATTTGGTGAAAATCGCACCAACGCAACGGTTCAGCCGCACGAATTTTTAAAATTTCAAACTGACATATCTCCGCCGTTTTTCGAAATTCAAAAATCGCCTCCTTATATTATCTTCGCCGGCTAAGAAATTATGTGAAAATTTGGTGAAAATCGGATGAATACTGTCGCCGTAAAGTGTTCTAGATAAAAATGCTACGGCGCACAGTGGGGAAATGCTGGAAAAAAATTAATTTGATGAATTTCTTCATCTCGGTTCACTTATAAAATATGTTCTCATATTATTAGTAGTTTACGTTAGCGTATACAATAATAGATTCTAAATAGAGGTCAATTGAACTCGCACACAAAAAAAATTTTTCGTCAGATATTCTGATAAAAAAAAACGAGCTACGCCTTCCTACGGTCTGAGACTATTTTTTCCTGAATCTAGATACTCTAATAAAGGTTCTATAAAAAATTGGTACCCGAGCTCAACCGAATTGGTGAGTTATGAATTTTTTATGTCGAGACGCGATAAATACAGCATGTATTAACATAGCGTTAAACACAAGTATTAATTTATTAATAATAAATTATATTAACTGAATTAATTATTAATATATGTGTATTAATTTATTAATATTTGAGTATTTATTTATTAATATTTGTTAATTTTAGTAAACAAATCATTTAAATTAATCCTGTTTTGTTATCAAGACTATTGGTTCATTACGCTAGCTTGTGCTAGTCGAAAATGAGCCCCTTCATGATTCTATATCTCATTCAGTTAAATTTTTTTTGCCGATAATGAAAAATATAACAATTTTTATGTATTTTGGTATTTTATTTAATATTTATAGTATATATTTATTAATATTACCTATACATTATTATTTTTTACCTTCAAATATATAAAAACAATTAAAATTGGTTTTAATAAGTGTAACCAATGTATTTTTTTACCCTGAATCGAATGAGACTAGTCCCAGGTCGATAGGACAATCGCTCTCGAGATACAGATTTTTTTCCGTTTTTTGGCCATTTTTCCCCACTGTGCGGCGGAACGGACGGCCGGCCGGCCGGCACCACAGAAAAAATTGAGATCGGTAAAGATCAATATTCGATTTTACCCTCCGGGGTCTGGAAGACCCTTCCCCAAAAACCCGACGTCGAGGGTATCGCAATAACTTCTTTAAGGAAGTTAAAAACGAGTCTCCTAGGTCAATTTTAACGGATTTTAGCGCAAAAAACGCTAAAATTTGACATTTTTAAAGTTGTCGAAAATGGTCTCAAAAATAGTCAAATACTTGAAATTTTGCGTAGATTACGAATCTGAAATAAAAAATAGGGGTTCTCATTTGAAATAACGAAGTTAGGTTGTGTCTGGGACACCCTGTATATCCAGGCGGATTTTAAACTACACCATCAAATTTTTTGATTTAAATTAAGGGGGTTTACATTTAACTTTTTTTCATAAAACCACTTTTAACGCTCTCCCAGACGTATGCCATGTGTTTCCGGACACCCTGTATTTCTTGTTGCCTCTGAATACCGAGGCAAGTCGGCGAAAGCTCAAAGATGCATCTACCAGATTGGGAGATGACTCATTTCTTGAGAAATCGTTGATTGGAAGAGTATAGAAAGCGGTAAGACAATTTTAGATCTCAAACGATAAAATTACGTATTAAGTCGAGTAATCGATATATAATTTATATCTCAATTGGAAATTAGCATATTGATAGGCGAGAAACAATCGGAGAGAGAGAGAGAAATATATGATTTAAGAAACGTTTCGATTATTGCTTTCTAATTTGAATGATAGGGTGGTCGAGATTCACCGATAACGATCGCGGTTCGCCACTTTCCTTCATGTTAACTCGTTATAAGATTTTATCGGGCGGGAAATCGTATTTTAATACGCCCCAGACGTTTAAGGGAGTTGAAACGTGTAAACTCGCGTAATTGAACAGTCGCACTTCGGGATTTAATAATTGCTTCTCTTACACGTCATTCCTTTTTTTATAATTGGTTTGAGGCCTTGGGTTTGTTATAAAAGTTGTTTCGAAGGTGTATGCCTTTTGTATAAACAGAATCAAAGGACAAAGTTTTTATTTCAACTACCTGGGTGGCCAAAGAACTCACAGAAGAATAACCTACATTCTATATAAAATTAATTAAAAATATTAAGATAAAATAAATTGAGATTTCAAGCTAGACAAAAATTAATCTAAAAGTGGCAATGGTTATTACAAATTCCATTACCTATTTTCAAGAAAAACATTCATAAGGGAGGAAAAAATTGATGCCTGCAGCGAAAAAAAGAGAAAACCGACGAAATCCTGCAAAAAAGGTTAAAAAGAGGAAAACCGACGAAAATCCTGCAAAAAAGGTTTGAAAAAAAATTTGTATTGGACAGAAAAATTGAGGAAGATGTCCTTCCATAAGGTATTTTTGGTCACAAATTTTGGGATTTAAAATTTAGAAAAATGTCCACACATTAAAAAAATAAATAAATAAACTCCAATGAAAAGAATGTGTTTCGGAAATATCCGCGAGAAAACGCTAAAATTTGGTAGGTAGGTATTTGGTCATAAAAGTTGAGGAAATCGCAAAAATCTGGAGAAAAGAATAACCGAGGAAAAAGCTCATTATCTGTAAAAACGGGGTTATCGTGTAGAAAAGTACTTGTTTGAAGAGCTTCCAACGAAAACTTCCTTAAGGAGAAGAAGACAATATGACTTTAAGTGAAGTACAATATGGGAGGGTGAAGTATAACGGAGGGGGAAGTATAAAGGAGGGGAAGTATAACGGAGCGGGAAAGTTTTTTTTTGTCAAAAAATTTCTAATTTTTTTTAATTTTCCGAGTTTTTTTTCGAAACATTTTCCGGATTTTCTTTGCTATTTTTTTTTTTCTGAAAAATTTTAAAGTTCTTTTTTTTGCGAAAATTTTTAAGAGTCAAGTTAGAAATAATGGGCTTTTTGGCCTACAGATGTGCCTCACGGGTAGAAGTATGCAATTTCCCTACTAAAAAAATAATTAAAAGTGGCAATTTTTTACACCAAAAATTCGTAAGAAATACATATAAGGAGTAATTGGTGAAAATTTGGTGAAAATCGGACCAACCAATGAATTATAGGCCGCAGGGAATTTTTTAAAATTTCAAACGACATATCTCCGCCATTTTTCGAAATTCAAAATCGCCTCGTTATTCTAGTTCACCGGCTAAAGAAATTTGTGTGAAAATTTGGTGAAAATCGGATGAAAACTGTGGCCGTAAAGGGTTCCAGAAAAAAATGCCACGGCGGAACGGACGGCCGGCCGGCCGGAACCACGGACAAATTGAGATCGCTATAGATCCTTATTCGAATTACCCTACTGGGTCTGGAAGCCCCTCCCCAAAAACCCAACGGGATCACTATAACTTCTTTAAGGAAGTTAAAAAATCTCGTAAAGAGTGTAGTAAAAGAGCTACTTTTCCCCCAAAAAATATCTACGAAACGCCCATAATCTAGTACGTGGTGGTTAAGGGTGGGTAGAGTGGTTTTGGGATATGAAAGGGAGAAAAAAGTTCAAAAATCTGGTAAAAAGGGAGTTTTTTGGGGGAAAAAACCAATAAAGTGTAGTTAAAAATAATGAATAATGTAAAAAATAATGTGAAATCCAAAACAGAGAGGACTACTTGAAGGTAGGTTTTTGATCATAAAATTGTGGAAAACGACTGAAAATTGGTACAAAAGGGAAGTAGTTTTTGCTGTCGAAGGGAATCCTCAAACAACCAGGGACTAAAGGATGCTCCAGGTGGGAATCGAACCCACGACCTTTGTACTTAAAGAAGGAATTAAGAAAGGACCCTCGGAAGCTACCGCTACCGTAAAGGGCACTGAGAGATTAAACCCCGAGGTTAAAAATCAAGTTAAACAAGCTTTTTCAAATTCTTCGATAAAATCGTCCTAATGAAGCCGCATGATATTAAAAAAGGTTATTTTTTAGGTACATTTTTTTTACTTTGTGTTAGGTCTAGATGTGTGGTCTGTAACCGTGGGTGTTTTTTTTTCCTTGTTTTTTCTTAAGGTACAACGTTTCTACGCTTACAATTAACGGATCTTTTACTTGTTAAGTCATTAGGAAAATAAGTAAATTCTTTGGTACAAAACGTTCATCGCCCGGAGGAATGCGGTAACAGATGACGGATGGGGACTGTCAACGTTTTTTCTTCTTTTTCAATTTTCCAAAACCCGAGCGTGGGCCGAAAGGATGATAGGCTTGAAAGAGACACTTTTTGTTTCAACACGTATGACCACCCAAAAATCGACTTTCTCTCCTAAATGGAAAAAAAGATTTATAGAAAGTTTATTAATAACTAGATTTGATACACATGAACCATGAAATGGACTTAGAAAAAAAAAATTCCATTTTATCTTCTATACGTGTCCATTAGGTAAGAGAAAAGCGATATTAATTAAGTTTTCAATGGGAACTTTTATGTGTTGCTATTTTATCTTTTATCCTAGCATTAATGGACCCATAAAACCCCCCTTGGACAACTCGCTTCTCGGAATTTTGCCTACACTCCCACGTAATCGCTCACAGAAGATTGGAAATCGATAAACTTCGACATGAAAAATGGCCAAAATGAATTGCAAAAAAGGGGTTAAAAAATGACAATTTCGTTATTTGTTATTCTAATTATTGATGTCAATGAACTCAAGTATGCTAAGCGATGACACGGTTACATTCATTTACACTTTTAAAAACTCGAAAATTGACTTTTACTAAAATTATGCTCACGAAGCAAAATTTGATGGTTTTAACCTTTTTTCACATGAAAATTAGCCAACACGAACAATAAGGAGCATAAAATTTGTCATCTAAAGAAAAAGGAAAGACTAAAGCCCATAAAAACTTTGAATATTTTTGTTTAAAAAAGTTAATGCTCTAGGTATTTAAAAAAAAAGTTACGTACTTTCGTACTTACCCATAATTTTTCTAAGGCACTACGTCCGATTTTCCGCCGCTACACGTCTAAAATGAGGCCGCCCAATTTCGGTTTCTTTAGACCGTGAAGTCAAAATAAGCCTCGCAGACGTGTTTTTTTCCTTTAAAAATAAATGAAATTTTTTCTTCTGATCGAAAGCAGGAACGCAATCGAGGCTAATAGCGTTCAAACCTTTTAACACCGGATTAACGCCACTTTTTATGAAATATTGTCGATAATTCGGTCGAAATCGCGTGTAGAGGAAATTACAGGATTAACCTGATTTTTCTTATTCTTAAAAAAAAAATATCCGGAATGTTTACATGGAACACGAACTTTCTTTCCAACTTTTTTTTTGGGTAAATCTAACACCTCGGGGTCCAATTAACAAGTTTAAACCTTTAAATTTGAGATTTATCGCCGAAGAGTAACGATCACAGAAAGTAAATGAACATAGAAATAGAATCGGTGTGATATATGAGCGACGTCTGACCGAAAAAAAAAAGTTTAACGACAGGTATATTTCATTAAACGACGAGTCTCTTCGTAAATCAACCTTTTATTTTAATCTTTTAACTTTTGTCTTTGGGAGGCTTTGAAAGTCTAAAAAAATTGAACATTCCAATATCGGATGTCAAATTTATTTTCGATTTTTCGATTTCGTGATGGGATTCTTGACTTTTTTTCCCCTTCGGGGATGCCGCCTTTAGATCTTTGTCCGCGCGGTCACAATCGAAACTTTTGAACCTGGAATTGATTAACTTCCATCGGATTCGAATTAAGAGCACGAGGCAATTATCCTTCTTATTGTTTATGAAGCTCCCGACCTTTCACCGTCGAATAAAAACGGAAGAGAAAAAAAAGAAAAAAAATTCTTTTAAACTTTTCTGTTTAATAACAGTAATTTAAACGTTAAAAAGACTAGTCGGACACCTCAAAACACGTTTTGGATCAAATTTAAATCTAATTATCACGAATATCCTTTCAGACGTCACTGATGTCAAAAAGATTCAGTAGTTACATGATTTTAGGTCAAAAATTCCTTTTAAAATTTATTTTTCCTTTTTTTTATGGACTTTTTTTGTTCAAATAAGTTGTATAATAAAATAATAAAGCGAGTTTTAATGGACTTAAATGACCGTACCGTGACGAAATCGCCGAGGCAGTTAAAAGCCAATAAATTTCGCACAAAAGGATGAATGCGAAATCGGGGCCGTAAAACACTTTAAGAAATCTTTCGTAACGTAAATTGTTTTGTGATGTTCACTTTTCTGTTCATTTTAAAAATGTTCCTTAAAATATCTAGAAATCGTCAGAAAAAAAGGTCAATCACTTGGTTAACAGAGCTTGAAAATAAAAAACCGCATCGAAAAACCAAAAGGACGACCGCAAGAAATTCGAAACCAATTAAGTCCGTACAAGCTCCTAACAAATTTCATCAATTTTTTTTTTTCTCCCCATCTTTCTCATCCGCGAACGTCCCTTCTATTTTGCAAGTCAATAATTTTTCGCTAAAAGACTTTTTTATAATAAAAAAAAATTTTGTCAGGTGCTTATTATGATTGGAAAGTATTGGAATATTCATAAGGATGTCTTGTAAAATGTGTTTTAACAGGTTTTGATAAAATGTAATTTATTTTAAGTCGTTTTGGCACCTTGGAGTGTCGGGAGCTTTTTTCCCGCGGAGTGATTAAAAGTCTATACACTAGAATACGTTTTTTAAATACTTATTGAAGACCCGTATACAAAAAATACCGAAAGTTTACTAAACTTTACCCATATTTTGTTATAAATTAAGACTTTGATGATTTTGAATCAGAAAATGAAGTTTTTGGTTGGTCTTGATTAGTTTTTTCCCCCAAAATCATTTGAGATAAGATTTTGATGATTTTCAATCAGATAATGTGTTTTACTCATTTTTGCCTAAAAACTATTTAAAATAAGATTTTGATTGACGTTTTAGTAGGTCTTGATTAGTATTTTGCCCAAAAATCACTCTTATGGTAAGATTTTGACGATTTTTCAATCAGATAATGACGTTTTTAGCTGGCCTTGACCAGTTTTTCCCCCAAAAATACCTTTTGAGATAGATTTTGATATTTTCAGAGAATGTTTTAGCAGTTTTGACCAGTTTTTTCCAAAAGTGCCTTTGAAATATGATTTTTCACAATTCAATAAATAATGACAATTTTAGCTGGCTACAATTTTCCCAAAACTCTTTGGATAAGATTTTGACGATTTTTCAATCGATAATGACGTTTTTAGCAGGCCTTGACCAGTTTTTTCCCCAAAATACTTTTGATAAATTTGAATATTTTCAGTCTGATAAGACGTATTTAGCAGTTTTGACCAGTTTTTTGCCCAGAAAGTGCCTTTGAGATATGATTTTTGACTTTCAATCAGATAATGACAATTTTAGCTGTCCTCGACAAGTTTTTCCCCCCAAAACCTTTAGAGATAAGATTTTGATGATTTTCAATCAGATAATGATGTTTTTAGCTAGTTTTTACTACTTTTTCGCCTTAAAACCCTTTAAAATAAAATTTTGATTGATTGACGTTTTTTGGCTTTTTTTCCCAAAAATGCCTTTGAATAGATTTTGACGATTTTCAATCAGATAATGACAATTTTAGCTGGCCTTGACAGTTTTTCCCCCCAAAATCTCCTTGAGATATTTTTTTTTATTTTCAGAAATGACGTTTTGGCTGGCGACCAGTTTTTCCCCCAAAATGCCTTTGAGATATATTTTGAGACTTTCAATCAGATAATGACAATTTTAGCTGGCCTTGACAAGTTTTTCCTCCCCAAAACCTCCTTGAGATTTTGATGATTTTTCAATCAGATAATGATGTTTTTAGCTAGTTTACCTTTTTCGCCTTAAAAAACCCTTTAAAATTTTTGATTGACGTTTTTTAGATTTTTTTCCCAAAACCTTTGGATATGATTTTGAAGACTTTTCAATCAGATAATGACAATTTTAGCTGGCCTTCACGTTTTTCCCCCAAAATCCTTGAGATTTTCAATCAGAATGATTTTAGCTGGCCTTGACAAGTTTTTCCTCCCAAAACCTCCTTAGAGATAAGATTTTGATGATTTTCAATCAGATAATGATTTTAGCTTTACTTTTTCGCCTTAAAAAACCCTTGAAAATAAGATTTTGATTCAGATAATGACGTTTTTAGCTGGCGAGGACCAGTTTTTTCCCTACAAAATGCCTTTTAGATATGATTTTGATGACTTTCAATCAGATAATGACAATTTTAGCTGGCCTTGACAAGTTTTCCTCCCAAAACCTCCTTTGAGATAAGATTTTGATGATTTTCAATCAGATAATGATGTTTTTTACCTAGTTTTCACTCATTTTTGCCTACTAAAACCCTTTAAAAAGATTTTGATTGACGTTTTTAGTCGGTCTTGATAGTATTTTGCCCAAAAATCACTCTTATGGTACGATTTCGACGATTTTTCAATCGGACAATGACGTTTTTAGCTGGCCTTGACCAGTTTTTCCCCCAGAAAATACCTTTTGATAAGATTTTGAATATTTTCTGTCAGATAAAGGCGTATTTAGCTAGTAAAAACTCCTTTTTCGCCTTAAAACCCTTTTAAATAAGATTTTGATTGACGTTTTTAGTGGTCTTGATAAGTATTTTTCCCAAAAATCACTCTTGGTACGTTTTTGACGATTTTTCAATCGGATAATGACGTATTTAGCAGGTTTGACCAGTTTTTTGCCCAGAAAGTGCCTTTGAGATATGATTTTTATGACTTTTCAATCAGATAATGACAATTTAGCAGTCCTCGACAAGTTTTTCCTCCCCAAAACCTCCTTAGAGATAAGATTTTGAGATTTTCAATCAGATAATGATGTTTTTAGCTAGTTTTCACTCATTTTTGCCTACTAAAACCCTTTAAAATAAGATTTTGATTTAGATAATGACGTTTTTAGCTCCTGTGGACCAGTTTTTTCCCTAGAAAATACCTTTGAGATAAGATTTTGATGACTTTTCAATCAAATAATGACAATTTTAGGTGGCCTTAAAAAGTTTTTTCCCCCAAAACTCCTTTGAGATAAGATTTTGATGATTTTTCACTCAGAAAATGACGTTTTTATCTGCTCTTTTACGTTTTCTTTACAAATAAATTCTAAACGAAGGGTTAGACCTACTTAAGGTCTAATGCGAAAAATTCTAAGAAAAAAAGGTCAAAATCTTAATTGTCGGTCGGAATTTTAATGGGAAGAGGAAGATCCCTCGTCCATCAATCAGGAGCGATTAACTCCATTGAAAATTTTGATCGATGGATCCGATCCAGGAGCTCCCCTCAGGAAGTCCCAAGCTCAAAAATCATCAGTCACATTTTATAATTTAAAAATTTCACTGTTTGTGGGCTTATTTTAGTTAAAAAAGGCGGAGGTCGGCTCATGTCATTGGCCCTTTCGCTTTTTAAAGGTATTGTGGGAGATAGCCGGGGTCATTAACGTTGTCGTGATCCTCTCAGACAATTTACATCTGTCACAACTTAAAAATTCTTAAATTACATCTTTCATCTCTAATGGCCCAAGTTCACGATAAAAATACACTTTTTTCGAAATATTTTTATTGTGTTTATCGGAAACTCCTTTTTTGAAAATCGACGTAGGCCGAGAAATAAATCACAAAAAAAACTCAAAGGATATTTGATTAGGTAAGGCGGAGATAATGAATGAAATATGTGGTTATGAAATTCTTTAAGATAATAAAAACCTACTTTATCTACTAGTTGACACATAATCACATGATACGCAGTATGAATTTATCGACACCTTTATAATCGACCCTGATCGCAATTTTAACGAAAAAAAGAAATATTCCAAGGTTTTCCGAAGATGAGAGGAGGCCTTTGTGGAAGGCATCTGTTTGCGAAACCGTTTCCTCTCCGATAAGTCGAGTGGCTAATGGGCGCTAAAAATAAAACGAGTCCTCCCCGTAGTTTTATTTTGATTTCTTGATTTTTCTCTCTTTCGCAGCGGAGGACGCCTACAAAATGTGGTCATTTATTGCACACCTTGCCGTCGGATTTCCATAAGAGAGGACTCCGTAGGCGGAACCCGACAAAAAACCACCTACCTTCAAGATTATGAACTTTACCGTTTTTCGAAATGAATCATGGGAGAAACGGTAGCGGAAGAGAAATTTCCATCTGCATTTTGTTTAGTTACAAGCCTCAACGAGATTAAGGAACTCTCTACAGACGGTTTCGGCTTTTGCTCATGAGCGCTCAATTTTAATCATTTAAAGAAAAAATTTTGAATTCACCACCAAAACGTAAAAACGGCCGTTTTGTACGCAGTATTGAAATAAATAAAAAATTAGGTCAAGAATAAGAAATAAATAATTAATCCACTTTTCTTTGAAAACAGAGAGAAAAAAAAAAGATAAATCACAGGAATAATAAAGTGATTCATATATTTTCCCGGGATGCGGAAGAAGGCTGAATGATAGCTTTATGTCGTGAATGATCTATCATAAGTCGGGACATCTTCAATTAGATAAGAAGGACGACTTTTTTTTCACAACGATTCTCGAATTCCAAGCGGACTAAAAAGTGAATTTCTAGGTACGTTGTTC
This sequence comes from Orius insidiosus, assembly GCA_014119065.1. NCBI lineage: Eukaryota > Metazoa > Arthropoda > Insecta > Hemiptera > Anthocoridae > Orius > Orius insidiosus. The sequence goes on along the minus strand of JACGAQ010001473.1, from coordinate 19,627 downwards.
AGTTTTATCTTGATTCGAAGGTATTTTGGGGACAGGGAGTTGACAAGTTTTCACAAAATTTACATAAAAATTTTGGGTGTCACATGACACTGGTTGTCAGCACTTAAACACCAACTGAACGGTTGAAATTGTGTTCAAAAGCTTTAAGTGTAAGGTGGTGATGATTAGAGGGAGCAACTATTTATCTAATTAATAATTTAGGTAAGTATTTTAAGCACTTTTTAGCGCTTTCATAAATGATTTGAGTTGTATGGGCGATTTGTGTATTTTCGTTTCCCAAAAGAAAAAATCTACCTTTTATTAACTGTTACGCAGGGGTTTAAAATGGTTTTTTTCTTTCTTTTAGCTCTTTTAACTAAGAATATCATTTTTAACTTCCTAAAAGAAGTTATTGTGATGTGATACCCTCCACGTCGGGTTTTTGGGGAAGGGTCTTCCAGAAATCATTGATCTTTACCGATCTCAACTTTGTCTGTAGTGCCGGCCGGCCGTAGCATTTTATCCGGAACATTTTACGGCCACAGTTTCCAACCGATTTTACCAAATTTTCACTCAACCTACCTGTAGTTGAACAAGTAATTATCGTCTTTTGAATTTCGAAAAAATGGCGGAGATATGCACGTTGGAAATCTTAAAAACTGCGCTGCGGCCGAACCGTTGTTCCGATTTTTACCAAATCCTCACCAAATACTCCTCATATTTTTCAAAAATTTTGGTGTAAAAAATATTATCAATTTTCTACATTAATTATCATATTAGAAGGGAGAAATTTCATATGTCCACCCGTTACGAGAGGGACCTCCCTTGGGCGAAAATCCCATTATTTCTACCTTGATACTTTAAAAAATTTTCGAAAAAAATCGGATAATTTTTGAAAAAAAAAAAATCCCTTCTTTATACGAGTACTTCCCCCTCCGTTATACTTCCCATCCGTCATTTCCCCCTCCGTTATACTTCCCCCACTGTTATACTTCCCCTCCTTTATACTTCCCCCTCCTATTTTTACTTCTCTTTAAGGAAGTTTTCGTTGGAAGCTCTTCATTTTTTATAGGATTTCCGGAAGTTTTACTAAGTTTTCTGGCTTTTTTCTTTGTTCGGTACGGCCTAGAAACTCTTTTCCGAATTCTTTTTTTAATTAAACAATTAATTAGTTGTTTAACAAAAACTGATATTTTTGAGATAAATTTTCTTTGAGTGGTACTCGATAACGTTGGCGCCAGAATTATTCGCTAATATCGTCAAAATAGATGAGAAAAAAAATGACCCAACGGCAGTTTTGTATATATCTTTTCTTCCATCATCGTCTTTTTGTCCTCATACAAATTTTGAACAAATCAAAACTATTGCATCCAGCTGATCTAAATCTATCTTAGCCATCTATGCAACATTGAAGTCTTTAACTAGCCGGCATCGACCGGACGAAAACATAAAATACTCGTTTTTGAGGTCAACATATTGACGTTTTGAATAAAAAGAAACTAAATTTTTTTATAGCATGTAAATTTCGACATACTTATTTTTATGATTTCAAACTTTAAAAAATTAATTATTATGTAGGTAATAAAAAATAACAAATTATACAAAGAGTTTTTTCTTCATGGGATCGGTTCACGATTTAGGAAACGGTAGCGTCACGATGTAATTGTGTGGGGTACTGTTATTTTTCGGCTCTAGTATAAAGAAGAATCGCTGAAAAGAGTAAATAGCTGTGGAAAACGGTTCACAAGAAGATAATTCACAAGGAAGGAAAAAAAATCAACTTGGCGAGTCAAAGAATTTGACCACTGACCCACGAAGGTCGCAATGAAGCCAATGTCCTCCAACACGTGTTTAGCATCTCAGCACCATGGCTACATGGCGAAAGCCTCCGCCTGAGCCCGTTCTGCGTCTTCCCCTTGATATTTTATTTTGACGACTTTTCTACGACAAATTTTTCTTTTTTTTTTTTTTTTTTTTTTAACACTCCATCCAATTTTTCGAATCTAATATAAAAAAGAAGCTAAAAAGTAAATAACGGTGAAAAACGGTTCACGAGAAGGTTAATTCACTAAAGGAAAAAGAAATCAACATGGCGAGTCAAAGAATTTGACCGCCGACCCACGAAGGTCGCAATGAAGCCAATGTCCTCCAACACGTGTTTGCATCTCGGCACCATGGCTACATGGCGAAAGCCTCCGCCTGAGCCCGTTCTGCGTCTTCCCCTTTGTATTTTTATTTTGACGACTTTTCGACGACAAATTCTTCTTCCTTTTTTTTTAACACTCAATCCAAGTTTTCGGCTCTAATATAAAGAAGAATCGCTGAAAAGAGTAGTATCGGTGAAAAACGGTTCAAAAGAAGGTTAATTCACTACAGGAAAAAAATCAACATGGCGAGTCAAAGAATTTGACCACTGACCCACGAAGGTCGCAATGAAGCCAATGTCCTCCAAGACGTGTTTAGCATCTCGGCACCATGGCTACATGGCGAAAGCCTCCGCCTGAGCCCGTTCTGCGTCTTCCCCTTGATATTTTTATTTTGACGACTTTTCTACGACAAATTTTTCTTCTTTTTTTTTAACACTCAATCCAATTTTTCGGATCTAATATAAAGAAGAAGAATCGCTGAAAAGTAAATATCGGTGAAAAACGGTTCACGAGAAGGATAATTCACTAGGAAGGAAAAAATCAACATGGCGAGTCAAAGAATTTGAACACTGACCCGCGAAGGTCGCAAGGAAGCCAATGTCCTCCAATACGAACGAGTTTAGCAGTATATCTCGCACCATGGCTACATGGCGAAAGCCTCCGCCTGAGCCCGTTCTGCGTCTTTCCCTTGATATTTTTATTTTGACGACTTTCTACGACAAATTTTTTTTTTTTTTTTACACTCAATCCAAGTTTTCGGCTCTAATTAAAGAAGAATCGCTGAAAAGAGTAAATATCGATGAAAAACGGTTTACGAGAAGGATAATTCATTAAAGGAAAAAAAATCAACATGGCGAGTCAAAGAATTTGACCACTGATCTACGAAGGTCGCTAGGACGCAATGTCCTCCAACACGTGTTTACTCGGCACCATGGCTACATGGCGAAAGCCTCCGCCTGAGCCCGTTCTGCGCCTTTCCCTTGATATTTATTTTGACAACTTTTCGACGACAAATTTTTTTTTTTTTTTTTTTTTTTTTTTTTTTAACACTCAATTAATTTTTTGGATCTAATATAATGAAAAAGAATCGCTGAAGAGTAAATATCGGTGAAAAACGGTTCACGTGAGGGAAAATTCACTGAAGGAAAAAAAATCAACATGGCGAGTCAAAGAATTTGACCACTGACCCACGAAGGTCGCAAGGAAGCAATGTCCTCCAACACGTGTTTACTCGGCACCATGGCTACATGGCGAAAGCCTCCGCCTGAGCCCGTTCTGCGTCTTCCCCTTGATATTTTTATTTTGACGACTTTTCTATGACAAATTTTTTCTTCTTTTTTTTTAACACCCGGTGATAAAAAAAGGAAAAATCTTGTTTTTTTTCCCCTCGTAAAAATACTTTAAAGTCTGGTTCCACTTATACACGGTTAGTAAACAAGAATATTTCGAGCCCAATATCTTCCCATGCATCACTCTTTAACAGGATCTACTTGAAAACAAGAAAAAAAAATTAATTTATCTTCAAGACTAGTTTTTTTTTTGTTTTTTACAGAATTCCTAAGGACGAAAAATCCCCGTCGAGCCCTTTCCGCTAAGTAACCACACCCATCCCCACCGAATCTTCACGTCTGTTGAACACATGTGGTGTTTGAACAAGTGTCCGTGACGTCACTCGGCGTAGTCACGTGATTATCTCTCCCGGCTTCTCCCCCGGAATCGTCCCCTTTCCCGACGCTTTTTCTCTCCCTCAGTTTCGTTTCGTCGACCGCTACGTACGCGCCGGGTCCCCTCTCCACGGTTTTTTTGTTTACCAATTTCGTCATTTTTTCAGTGTTTTTTTTTAATGTGCCAATTTTTTTAAAAATTATTTTGTGCTCATTTTCCTCTCCCAAATAATTTTTTGTGTTAGTGAATTTTTTGTGAACAAAAAATTTTTTTTTATTTTAGACAAAATTGGATAATTTAAACCTGGCAAGTATTTTTTATTTATTTATAGTTTATTTTTAAATAATAATAAAAAATTATATTTTTGTATAATCTAATCATATTTTATCTCTTTATTCCATAGATAAATTTTTATCATTTGTTAACAATTATTATTAACAAATTTAAATTTTTCTAACGTTCAAATTTGACATAAAAAAAGTACCTGAATGTTTTTTAAAAAAGTTATCTTTTTTTAAATACTTTTATCGGGAAAGTGACCCTACGGAAGCTTTTAAAAAGGGCTTATGGAAAATTTATACCCTGTAACATAATAGGGGGGAAAAGAAGGGTGTCTGGAGCAGGCAGTTGGAGACCCTTATAAAAATTTTGACGCCTCTTTTTCTTAAAAAGGGCGTAAAAGTAGAAAATAAGAAGGATCTCGATAAGCCACGTGGGCCTGATTTTAATATTACAATATTCTATGGAGAAAAACTTTTTTGGTATCCCCTGATTTTTGAATAGTAAACAATTTTTTAAACTTTCGGTAGTCCACTCAAATAAGGTTTTTTTTAAAAATATTTCCTTATGTAAATTCTTCGTCCTTCAAACTGAATGGGGGACTGATTCAGCGATTTTATCATCACGAAGGCGTAGCCGGTCAAAATGTCCCCTTTTGTCATTTTTTCTCCTTTTTTTTATAATTTAAGAAAAAAAAATATATCCCAAAATCGTGTTTATAATCGTCAAGTCCCAAAATCGCTTGGGTCATCGTGAAAAAAAAATTTCCGGCTCACGTTTTTTTCGCCGAGTTTTCATAACATTTCCGAAATAATACGAGTTGGAAACTCTTAAAAAGAACTAAAAATTTATGGGGTCAAGGATGAGTAGAAATTCCATATAATGGACTTGGGTATGCGTTTTAAATAAATCAAAAAAGCGATATTCGTTAATCACTCAGAATTTACTGGCTAATTGATTCTGTTCACTCCCCCTTTTTTACCTCTTCTATCGAGAAGTTTTAATTAGAAAAGAGGAGCAATTAATGCAAATGAGTTTTTATTAAAAGCTATCTCGGGATAAAGGGCTTTTAAAAGCCGTACTACTGAAGACAAACGATAGAAAGATTGGAGTTTAATCGAATAAAACGTGGTGAGAATATTGAAGAATTTCAGTGGTAGAAAGTCAATTATATACCTAGAAAATCCGACGTTTTCATCCAATTTTAATGGCGTTTGCACCATTTTTCAGTTTTTTTAAGTCTAAAAGTTGATTTTTATCCAAAATTTTAATGTTTGCACCATTTTTCAGTTTTTTTAAGTCTACAAGTTGATTTTTACCCAAAATTTTAAAGGTGCATGCACCATTTTTCAGTTTTTTAGGTCTAAATGTTGATTTTTACCCAAAATTTTAAACAATCTTAAAGGTATTTGCACCATTTTTCAGTTTTTTAAGCCTAAAAGTTGATTTTTACCCAAAATTTTAAAGGTGTTAGCACCATTTTTCAGTTTTTTTAGGTCTAAATGTAGATTTTTACCCAAAATTTTAAACAATTTCAAAGGTGTTTGCACCATTTTTCAGTATTTTTAAGTCTAAAAGTTGATTTTTACCCAAAATTTTAAACAATTTTACAGGTGTTTGCACCATTTTTCAGTTTTTTTAAGCCTAAAAGTGGATTTTTACCCAAAATTTTAAACAATTTCAAATGTGTTTGCACCATTTTTCAGTTTTTTAAGTCTAAAAGTTGATTTTTACCCAAAATTTTAAACAATTTTAAATGTGTTTGTACCATTTTTCAGTTTTTTTAAGTCTAAAAGTTGATATTTCCCAAAATCTTAAACAGTTTTAAATGTGTTTGCACCATTTTTCAGTTTTTTTAAGTCTAAAAGTTGATTTTTACTCAAAATTTTAAACAATTTTACAGGTGTTTGCACCATTTTTCAGGTTTTTAAGTCTAAAAGTTGATTTTTACCCAAAATTTTAAACAATTTGCAAGGTGTTTGCACCATTTTTCAGTTTTTTAAGTCTAAAAGTTGATTTTTACCCAAAATTTTAAAGGTGTTAGCACCATTTTCAGTTGTTTGAAGTCTTAAAGTTGATTTTTATCCAAAAATTTAAAGGTATCAGCACCATTTTTCAGTTTTTTTAGTCTTAAAGTTGATTTTTATCCAAAAATTTAAAGGTATCAGCACCATTTTTCAGAAGTCTAAAAGTAGATTTTTACCCAAAATTTCAAGGTGTTTGCACCATTTTTCAGTTTTTTAAGTCTAAAAGTTGATTTTTACCCAAAATTTTAAACAATTTTAAATGTGTTTGCACCATTTTTCAGTTTTCTTAAGTCTAAAAGTTGATTTTTACCCAAAATTTTAAACAATTTTCAAGGTGTTTGCACCATTTTTCAGTTTTTTTAAGTCTAAAAGTTGATTTTTACCCAAAATTTTAAACAATTTTCAAGGTGTTTGCACCATTTTTCAGTTTTTTTTAAGTCTAAAAGTTGATTTTTACCCAAAATTTTAAACAATTTCAAAGGTGTTTGCACCATTTTTCAGTTTGTTTAAATTACCAAGTTGATTTTTACCCAAAAAAGGACTAAAATTTAGTGGAAAAATCCACACGCCCCAAACGGACTCGATAAGATTATTCGTTCCCGTGTGAAGACAGGATTTTCGGGAGTTTTCCTCGGTTTTTCGACTAAAAAACCCCATTTTTACACGAATTTTCAAAAATTATCCTTGGTTTTCTGTCAGAAAAATGCCATTTTTACAGGACTAGGAGTTTTCCTCGGTTTTTGACAAAGAAAACCTGTTTTTACTGTTCCAATTTTTAATGTTTTTGATATTTTTTCACCTTTTTATGCCATAAAAACCCATTTTTTTCAGAATTTTCTATAGTTTCCCTCAGCTTTTACAGAAAAACCCACTTTTTTACGGGATTTTCTTGTTTCCCATGACTTTTTGATAGGCGAAAATTTGGCCATACTCAAAAATCGGAGAATTTCAGTTAAGAAACAATTATCAGGAATATTTCACTACCGGTTTCGGCTTAATAAGCCTCATAAGGTGAACTATTTTCCTTTTATTGCTCTCTCAAATTATTTTAAGAACCAAATACACGTAGTTTAAAATTTACACATTTTGCGGATTTTTAAAAGTAAATATAAAGGATTTTTGATAAAAAAATCTGAGCTTGGAATAAATTTGTTTTTTAAATCAAATATTTGCTGACTTATTACGAAAAATCGGCTAAAAAATTGCCGATAAAATGCTCGAGGATCTTCTTTTTTTTTCCAACAGGAAACCCCCTCTGTACCCACAGGTCGTGGTCTTGAATAAACCTGTCGCTTAATGAGCCGACTATTTTTATAATTTTTTCTCTACAAGTTCGAACCCTTTCTTTACCTATCATCACAATAACGAAAGAAAAAAAAAATTAAATCTTCCCCACGCACTGTTTGCCGATCGTAGGCGAGTTGTTAAATGAAGTCATTAATTAGCCCATCTATTCCGATGGTGATCGTTTTTATATCTAATCAAAGGACGTTGAACCGGGAATAATAGAAATCCGGTATTTTTGCGGATATTTTACACTATTTTAACTAATATTGATTTTAAATAATTTTGAGTTAATGGTGTTTTCAATAACGGAATTTTAATTTACGATTCAATTGAAGAATAGCCAGGCGTAGTTCCTTCCTTTGTCTTAAATGTAAATAAAGTATATTTATATTCAATTTTTCCTTTTTAATAAAATGTCAGAATGATTTACAACTATGTAGTAGTTCCGTTCGTCAAAATAATGGAATCGTAGAAAGAGGCTCAATTTTCCATTGAATCGTAGGAAAAGGCTCAAAGTCCATCGCTTCGTAGAAAATCTTTTAAAGATTCTTAGGAACGAAGAAAAAGGATTAGAATTCAAAGTATCGTAGAAAAAATAATCTCGAAGACCTATGGAATCGTAGAAAAAGCTCAATTATCCATAGAATCGTAGACAAAAGTGTCGAAGATCTATGGAATCGTAGAAAAATTCTCAGAGATACATAAAATCGCAGAAAACGTTTTCAAGCTCTATGGAAAAGAATATAAAGGCTCAAAGATCCATAGAACGGTAGAAAAAAATAATTACGACCTATGGAATTGTAGAAAAAAGCTTAGAAATCCATAGAATCGTAGAAAAAATAATCTCGAAGACCTATGGAATCGTAGAAAAAGGCTCAATTATCCATAGAATCGTAGACAAAAGTGCCGAAGATCTATGAAATCGTAGAAAAATTCTCAGAGATACATAAATCGTAGAAAACGTTTTCAAGCTCTATTGAAAAGAATAAAAAGGCTCAAAGATCCATAGAACGGTAGAAAAAAAATATCGACGACCTATGGAATTGTTGAAAGAGGCTAGTTCCTTCCTTTGTCTTAAATGTAAATAAAGTATATTTATATTCAATTTTTCCTTTTTAATAAAATGTCAGAATGATTTACAACTAGTAGTTCCGTTCGTCAAAATAATCTGAGGAATTTGTAGTCTAAATATTTGACCCCAGGTCCGTTTTTGTCGTCCTTGTCTGGCCTTGGAAAGGGGGGGAGGGAGGGAAGGAAAAAGTCCGTGTCATCTTTCGGTTTCTTTACAATTAGTTTCGGCCCGGGAGGAGTCAAGAAACGCGTGACAATGGGGGAAGATTTCAGGCTTCTTTGTAGTGTTTTTTTCCCTTTTGGTTAAACCACTTAAAATAGCACAAGGATAAGCTCTTCATTGTCTGGGATAATATTTCTCCTTTGAAGAGGGCACTTGAAATATTACGGCGCCCCGACCGACTTTGAGATTGAATAAACGAAATAGGAAACTTCGACGGATTTCCGATGAATATTAGATCAGAGGTGTTCAAAGAATCGTAGAAAAACGCTCAAAGATTCATCGCTTCGTAGAAAATCTTGTAAAGATCATTTGAATCGAAGAAAAAGGATCGAAGATCCATAGAATCGTAGAAAAAATAATCTCGAAGACCTATGGAATCGTAGAAAAATTGTCATGATCCATAAAATCGTAGAAAACGTTTTCAAGCTCTATGGAAAAGAATAAAAAGGCTCAAAGATCTATAGAATGGTAGAAAAAAAATATCGACGACCTATGGAATTGTAGAAAAAGGCTCAGAAATCCATAGAATCGTAGAAAAAGTCTCAGAAATCCATAATATCGTAGAAAAAATAATCTCGAAGACCTATGGAATCGTAGAAAAAGGCTCAATTATCCATAGAATCGTAGACAAAAGTGTCGAAGATCTATGGAATCGTAGAAAAATTCTCATGATCCATAAAATCGTAGAAATCGTTTTCAAGCTCTATGGAAAGAATAAAAAGGCTCAAAGATCCATAGAACGGTAGAAAAAAAAAAAAAAATTACGACCTATGGAATTGTAGAAAAAGGCTCAGAAATTCATAGTATCGTAGAAAAAATAATCTCGAAAACCTATGGAATCGTAGAAAAAGGCTCAGAAATCCATAGTATCGTAGAAAAAATAATCTCGAAGACCTATGGAATCGTAGAAAAAGGCTCTATTATCCATAGAATCGTAGACAAAAGTGTGGAAGATCTATGGAGTCGTAGAAAAATTCTCAGTGATACATAAAATCGCAGAAAACGTTTTCAAGCTCTATGGAAAAGAATATAAAGGCTCAGATATCCATAGAAGAGTCCCGTCAGGCAAAGGAAGAATCGATTATGAGGCCGCTTTCATAGAATCCGTTGCCGTTACCATTTGGGGTAAAGGTGATGCCGAAAAGTATCATTTAATCGCCGACTCATCAACAGGCAACTAGCGATTAAAGCACTAATTGTCGATTAGCGCCCGATTAGTTTTTGATATTCCTGCAGAAAACCGTTGTTATAGTCTAATTAGTAACTACAGCGGCTACTCTCTTAATGGTTCGCCAACCGATTGAAAATTTAATAGTTAAGGAGTTGAATTATTGAACCCATTTTAGTGCTAAAGTCTGCAAAGTATAAAATCTAAATAATTTATTGCCCAATAAATAACGGCGATGTATCAAAAATATTACGCAACGGAAATTTTTTCCGTTTCAAAGTCCCCTCGTATGCTAATTGATTAGAGGACCCAGGAAAAAAAAACAACAAAAGACACCATAAATCATTTTGGAATTTCATAATAATCTTCTAATTAAACATCACTAGGAAATGCATTCGCGGTCAACCACACGAGAGGCGGCACAAAGAAGATTTTTAGATTAACCGAAAGGGGGGAAGAAAAAAATGTTTTACATATGAACGTCTGACGTCGGACCGGGTCATTAATAAAAGTTTTTAAAAGGACAAGTTTTACGTTATAAAAAAATCAAATGAAGACAAATAACATTCTCATAAAGTAACAGATAAGATGGAAAAACCTAAAAATTTAGAGGATCCTGGAGGTCGAAAAACCCGTTTTTTTTAAAAAGATCCTTGTGGATTCATTCAAAAGGCATTGAAAGATTCGAGGGTGTGACCAAATTTTTTATGGTTACTTTCTTCATTCTTCTGCACAAACACGTACGTTTGAGCGCATTTTTCAGACCATCTTTCCAAGAAAACTTTTTTCCCTCTATGTTTATGAGAAAATCAAAGAAAGCAATCCTCATTGAGTTTTCAGTGCAAAACAAAAATTTCTGAGGAAATCGTACATTGAAGGACTAGTAAATATTTTCGTTCGCATTTTAAATATTCCAAAGAAATTTTCCGTTCTCGGAAACAACGAAGTAATAAACACCGCATTTTACCATACAAAGATATTTCATTCTAATCCTTGGGTAAGGATTTAAAATGGGAATAAAAGAAGAAGGAAAAAATAACATGTTTTGTGAGTAATGATTATGATCCTAGAAGAAAAAAAAAAAAAAAAAAAAAAAAAAAAAAAAAAAAAAAAAAAAGACATGCCGCCACTACACGAAATTATCCTCATAAAAATAAAAAAAAAGAATTCTTCCTTGCCCTAAAAGGTTACCGAATAATTTACAGGCAATAAAATTTTTAAAAAACTTCTTCCTAAATTAATTCATTAATTTCAAACTTCAAACAATAAGAAAATTGAGAGAAAACCATCTAATAATCAGAAAATCCACCAGAAAAGTACTGTCAAAACGAATTTTATCTAATATTAAGGTTTGTTTATTTTCTACGATTCTATGAATTTCTGAGCCTTTTTCTACGATTCCATAGATCGTCGATATTTTTTTTTCTACGGTTCTATGAATCTTTGAGCCTTTTTCTTTGTTTCTAAGAATCTTTAAAAGATTTTCTACGAAGCGATGGACTTTGAGCCTTTTCCTACGATTCTATGGATAATTGAGCCTCTTTCTACAATTCCATTGGTCTTCGAGATTATTTTTTCTACGATTCTATTGATTTCTGAGCCTTTTTCTACAATTCCTTAGATCGTCGATATTTTTTTCTACGGTTCTAAAGGGCACCAAGCCTGACGGGACCCTTCTAAAGGGCACCAAGCCTGGCGGAACCCTTCTAAAGGGCACCAAGCCTGACGGGACCCTTCTAAAGGGCACCAAGCCTGGCGGGACCCTTCTAAAGGGCACCAAGCCTGGCGGAACCCTTCTAAAGGGCACCAAGCCTGACGGGACCCTTCTAAAGGGCACCAAGCCTGACGGGACCCTTCTAAAGGGCACCAAGCCCGACGGGACCCTTCTAAAGGGCACCAAGCCCGACGGGACCCTTCTAAAGGGCACCAAGCCCGACGGGACCCTTCTAAAGGGCACCAAGCCTGGCGGGACCCTTCTAAAGGGCACCAAGCCTGGCGGGACCCTTCTAAAGGGCACCAAGCCTGGCGGAACCCTTCTAAAGGGCACCAAGCCTGGCGAAACCCTTCTAAAGGGCACCAAGCCTGACGGGACCCTTCTAAAGGGCACCAAGCCGACGGGACCTTCTAAAGGGCACCAAGCCTGACGGGACCCTTCTAAAGGGCACCAAGCCAGTTGACTAATCCGGATGCACCTCTCCATCGCATGATCAGCGAATATTTGCTAAATGTGTCGAAAAAAGATCGATATTGACCATTCTAAAGGGCACCAAGCCTGACTGGACCCTTCTAAAGGGCACCAAGCCTGACGGGACCCTTCTAAAGGGCACCAAGCCTGCTTACTAATCCGGATGCACCTCTCCATCGCATAATCAGCGATTAACTAATTTTAATCACCGAATATTTGCTAAATGTGTCGAAAAAAGATCGTAAATTGAAAACTTTTTGCTCTTAAAATGAAGTCGGAAACAATGTAAAACCTTGCTCTTTTCGGGAAATAAATATTCGCGATTCTTTTTTATCTTGACGGACAAAGTAGATCTTATTTTTAACCTTCCTCCTCCCCATCTTGTCTTTCACCCGTAAACTCATTTTCTCATGGAATAAATTGATCTGTCAGCACTCGGAGCCCTATCTCCTTTCAGGTCACAAGGTTAATTGTAATATTCGAACAACAATAATAAAAATTAATTTTTTACAACACATAAAGTAGCTCTATTTCTGAGATCTCAATTATGTAGACGGGAGAAAGTTTTTTCGAGATTGAAGATAAGTGAGTATTAATAACGATATCATTCTCGTCTTACCGAGGTGTTAAACCATGTTTTTTTCTTAACGCGTACCCTTTCTCCTGGATTCCGATTGCCCAACCTTTTATCTCGAAAATTCGTAACAAATGGACTTTTAACTTCTTTCCAAACCTAGAGGATATAAAAGTTTCAAGGTTAAAAGGTGGATGAATTAAAATGGTTTTTCTGTCCCTTCTCCGTGTCCGGCGGTGATAAATTCAAGGACATTACAAATGCAACTAATTTATCACGTGCTAAGTGGAGGAAAAAAAGGTCGTTTTTACTTTATTTTTAGTTCCACGCTAATTTAAAACCCTCAGAAAATTGTTTTTCGACGTTTTTATGGGTTTTCGCGTTTTTTTAGGATATCCTGAAAAGGTCGTTATTTTAAAAAGCTAAACGGCGATTAAAGATTTTATAGAAATAAAAATGACTCCCGCTATTTACTGTCCGGATTACCAGGGACATTTTTTTTCCTACAACTCCAATTTATCAATAACTCCTTATAAAGACTCTCGCATTATTAATTTTTCATTTAAAAACTCCTTTTACGGCTCATAAATAAATTCATAAAATAAAAAATAGGTCAAAATTTTTGCTACGTTATTTAAATTCGACGGTGACGTTTTATGTTAAAAAAACCGGTTTTCATTAAAATTATAATCGATAATAAAACGAATCTTCTGTTTAAGGTCCCCTTTTTTTCGTTTTTAAATTATTTATTTATCCTTCGCCGAAGGACATCATTGAGAAGTTTACCTTGATTGAAACGATTAAAACGTAGATAAAACGAAAATTCAAGTAGCAGAAAATATTTACAATGTCAAATTTTGAAGTATCAAAACGTTCACCGGGTGGGTTTATTTTGTCTTTTATTTATCCGGTTATAGTAAAAATTGACCGGTTATTCAGTACCTACCCTTGCCTCTAGCTTAGAAAAAAAGAGAAGTAACAATATAGGAGGGGGAAGTATAACGGAGGGGACGTAAAACGGAGGGAAGTATATAGGGGAAGTATAACAGAGGGGGAAGTATAACGAAGGGAGGAAAGTATAAAGGAGGGGGAAGTATAAGGGAGGGGAAGTATAAGGAAGGGGAAGTATAAGGGAGGGGAGTTTTTTTTTCGAAAAATTTTGAGTTTTTTTTTTTTTTTCCGAGTTTTTTTCTTTTTTTTTTTGAAAAATTTCCGAGTTTTTTTTTTTTTTTTTTTTTAATTTTTTTTTATTTATTTTTATTTTATTTTTTATTATTTTTTTTTTTTTTGAAAAATTTTCAGTTCTCTTTTTCGAATTTTTTCAAGTGTCAAGGTAAAAATAATGGGCTCTTTGGCCTAGGGATGTGCCTCTCGTAATGGGTAGAAGTACGAAATTTCTCCCTACTAAAAAAAATAATAATTAAAAAGTGGCAATTTTTTTACACCAAAAATGCTTAAAAAATATAAGGAGTAATTGGTGAAAATTGGTGAAATCGGACCAACGGTTCGGCCGCAGCGAATTTTTTAAAATTTCAAACAGACATATCTCCGCCATTTTTTTCGAAATTTTGTGAGAAATTTGGTGAAAATCGGATGAAAACTTGGCCGTAAAGTGCTCCGGAAAAAAATGCTACGGACGGCCGGCACCACAGACAAAGTTGAGATCGGTGTAGATCCATATGAATTTTCCTCCGGGGTCTGGAAGACCCCTCCCCAAAAACCCGACGTGGAGGTATCACAATAACTTCTTTAAGGAAGTAATTGACCGGTTATTTAGTAGTACCTACCACTAGTGCCAGCTTAGAAAAATTCTTCTGTTATATCAGCAATCATTTTATTATATAGATTTAGGTCTTTCCGGCGTATAAACTGCTGAATCTTGAGATATTTTGATGCGTTAGGCCCTTTAACTTATATTTGAGTCTGAAAAAAATTAGAAATGCTATTTATGGCCTCTCTAAAGTTAAATATTAACATAAAAAGTTGTCAAAAGAAAACTTAAATTGACATTTTATCTGGTCATGAGGTCGATTTTCTATAAAGAATGGTTAGAAATCGAGGATAAAATGAAATTTTTTAGTCTTGAAAGGTTCATTAATCGTCGGAATCAAAGGGAAACTCGATAGTAGAAGCCTTTCAATTTATCTGCTACCGTAAAAACGTTCCTTTTACCCCGAGGGTGCGATAGATAGCTTGTTAGACAGGAGGAATTAGTGACGTTATGCTCTTTAAACAGTTTAAGGTGGATGGGTACATTGAGGAGAAAGTCCCGGTTCTTGGGACAATACCCATTGTCCTTTGAACGGATCAAACTGATTTAGTGAGGGTCCCATTAGACTCGACAAAGGCTTCCACTCAGTTTTGAATCTCACCTTCGCTAAGGACGGTGGTCTATGGATGGATAAGGGGGTGGCGAGGGGGTTAACGGAAGAACGTGAGCCATTAGCGAGCGCAATACCAGTCATTGTTTGACAACCTCAACGGGAACGGGGACAATAAGACTCCCTATCCTTTTATCCTTTCATTTCTCAAGAGCCTCTACAATTTTTCAATAAATATCATCTGGTAAATAGAGAACGTAAAATAAGCAAGAAAGGCATATCCTGGTCGATCCGACATCTCCCCCAAAGCGCGGGAAAACAAAGATTAGGTGACCTTGAATCCAACCACTATTTCCCGCCTTTTTGCCCTTATTCTAACCCTCATACTTTGAAAATGTTGCATCATTTCAGTCCAATGACATTTTAAATGAGCTTCATTATATTCAACAGCATCTTCTCAGAATTAATTATTAAACCTCATGAAGAAACCTTCTTAAACAAGTTTGTGGGAAGAAAAAAAAATCTGAAATTTAAAGAAGATTCTCCCCATCCTACGTTAAAAATCGTTGCGTAATTTTAAAAAAGGCGATGAAACGATAACAGGAACAATTCATCAATTGTTTATCAACACAATTGCTTCTCTTGAGCAACGCCGATATCAAAGATTTGATTCTATGACTCATTGTCTTTAATCCATAATACATGACGTATTCAATAACATAATTTATCTATTGCATAATGATTTCGCGTTGACAAAAATATTCTGAGCTGCGAAGATAGCTAATGATACGTCTGATGTTCGCTATGTCTAGCAAACTCTTGCTCTGCTCAACGAAGACGCGAAGAATCCTGTGACGAACAACTGATGAACAGGATGGATCCGAGCAAACGATGGTCCAAAGGTGTGGCTCCTACGAACCTCCGAATGTGGACGATAGATGAGGAAGCTGATCAGCTGCAGTACTGCAGATTTTATTTATTTTTATTTAAAAATGTTTAATATTCTATTTAAGCTGTAAATCGACGTAAGCGATAAAAACTTCAAAGAAGAAGTAAAATGCAACAGGTGACCGGTTTACGGCTCGACCGATAAAATATATTATTGCCGTCATTGAATTTTTCCATGCCTTCGAAGCATTCACTTTAAAAAAAATTAGATTTTTATATCGATAGGGCCTTTTTCAAATTACAATGGAGGATGAGTTCCAACAGGTGTTTTAAAGTTGCACAATCGTTTTTTCTTTTTTATTTTTGTTCTAGAATTTCCAGGTCATGGAAGACCAGGATTTTCACTAGTTTCTCGACATCCTTGCCATACTCGCTAAATAAACCGACTTTCTCGTTTCCAATAACAACTTTTTTTTCTCTTTCTATTTCTGAACTACGCGGAAGTGTTTAGATTCAGGACCCTTTGTTTAAAAAGGGTTTTTTATAACAAAAAAAAAAGCTTAAAAAAACCATTTGTTATAGATATAGGAAGAATCCAAAGTTCAAGGATCAGACCTTCGCATTCCGTACAAAAAAAGCATAATATCGTGACTAGTTCAAAAACAGGGTCAGGAAACGTATAGGGGAGCATAAATCTTGAAGAGTGAGACAGAAAAAAAAATCTAAATCGTGTTTTATAAAAGAAATGGAACTTTCCCGCATCATTAGTGGTAAACGAACGTTTTTTCTTTTTTCCAGTATGAAAACATTGTGGCTGTGACGTCACGCTATAGCTGGCACTTCTAGCGGCCTTAAGCGTAACTATTTTATCTGGGAAACGCTTTTCTGTTTATGTTCGTTAACTACCATTTCTTATAACCATTTTTTTTCCCACATTTGTTAACTAATTGACTCCAATTGAGGGCCTAAATAGTCAAAATCAATTAGAACCGCCCAGAACGTGTAATTACTAAACATTTTTTCCTTATGACATCAATGTTTGCGCATGGTGAATATTAATGGTCGACCTTCTATTCTAATGAGCGCGAAAAATATTCTAAAATTACCCAAAACGTATTTTTTTATGAAACATTTTGTTGTTCGAGAGAGTTTTAAGTCTGATGCAAACCCACGTGATAACGTCAATATTTAAAATTTATTAGGTATCAAGTTGAGGGTCTGATATAAATCTCGACGTGCCGGAATTCAACACGTTTCGTAACTATTCAGGCTTACACATGCCTTGGAGACATCCTTACATTTTTATTTATTGACCTGCTTGGAAGAAAATGTAGGTTATACATTTAGGGAGGTTATAATGCAAACGGCCTTGAGCTTCACGCTCCCCAAGTTGGCGTGATTTTCAAGCATTTTTTTTTCATTAAAATAATTTTTTTTTGTTTTTTTTTTTCAGATGGAGTTTCCCGATGCTTTTTCAATCTGTAAGTCAACTGGAGCTATTTTACTACCCAATTATTTTCGCGTTTCCAATTAAAAAGTGAACGCTAATTAGTAATTAGAAACAATTGCAATGTTGCAATTGTTTTAATTTCACTCCTATGACGTCATTGATTGCACTCATAAAGCCTTTGAAGAATTAAAAAAAACGCCCGTTTAATTGAGCGTTTCCCTAATGAAGCCGGAAACTCTTTGTGTCAAAAACGACTATTTTTAGTTCTTTTTCATTTTTTAAAACAATTTTTTTCTACCTGGTACTTACCTATTTTGTTGTTATGAGGAAGTTGAGTTAATTAATGTAATTATAATAATTATCTGTTTAAAAAAGAAAGAAAAAAACTTTTGTAATAGAAGTCAACCTCCTTTTGTGGAATGTAAGTGAAGGTTGGAGCAACGAGTAAACAAAATTAAATTTCTATTTATATTAATTTTAACGTATTTGTCCGCCATGTCAAATGGTAGGCAGTCATTAAAATAAACCTTCTCTTTTTATAACCGTTATCTTGAATTTTTAAAAAAATATGTTATCTAGGTATTTTAATTGAATTATAGTGCTGTCGTGACTTTACTTTTTTAATATTTTTAAATCCGGATTTCAATTATTTAAGGGGGGACTTTTTCTCGAACGTGACTAAAGCCGAAAATGACGTCTTGGGATTGAGTGGTTAACTCACCTTTTGCGGGTTGGTTGGGGGGTGATCGCGTGCTGTTTTTTCCACGGCGGAGGAAGCTGATCAGCTGACTCATCTAGACAAGTTCCCTCCGGGGGTCCGTGCTTGGAAGCGGGGAAAAAAAACGCCTACCTTCGTGAATTATGAAGAAGGCGGGATTTTTGTAGGTTGCCACTGGCGGTTTCATTGGAACAGTATTGTTTTTAGTGTTAATGACGTCATTGTTCATAAAGGACCTAATTTTTTGGACACTAAAATGGCTCAAACCAAAATTTTGGCCAAAAACTAACCAAAATTTGCAATAGTGGGGTTTAAATTCGTAAAACCAAAAATCCTGCAAAAAAAAGGGGATTTTTGTAAAAAAAATCATACTAAAATGGAGTTTCTTTGTCAAAACCGACGAAAACTCTTAAATATCCCGTAAAATTGGAATTTTTCGGTTAAAAGCCGTGGAAAAATTTCAAAACCTTATAAAATTTTATATCTGAATAATTTTTTTAATATCTGAATAAATGGATTTTTTCTGTCCTAACCAAAGTACTAGTTGGAAGAGCTTCCAACGAAAACTTCTAAAAGAGAAGTAACAATATAGGAGGGCGAAGTATATGGTAGGGGTATAAAGGAGGGGAAGTATAAAGGAAGTACAATAACGGAGGGGGAATATACGGAGGAAAGTAATTATTTTTTTCGAAAAAATTTCGATTTTATTTTTTCAAAAAAAAATTTGTTTTTTTCGAAAATTTCCAGTTTTTTTTCGAAAATTTTTCGATATGTTGTTTGTTTTTTTCAAAAAAATTTTAAGTTCTTTTTTGAAAATTTTTTTTAAGTATCAAGGTAGAAATAATTTTTGCCAAGAGAGGTCCCTCTCGTAGCGGGTGGAAGAGTGAAATTTCTCCCTACTAAAATGATAATTGTTAAAAAAATGATAATTTTTTCACCAAAAATTTTAAAATATAAGGAGTAATTGGTGAAAATTTGGCGAAAATCGGACCAACGGTTCAGCCGCAGCGAATTTTTTAAAATTTCAAACAGACATATCTCCGCATTTTTCCAAATTTAAAATGCCCTCGTTCTTGTTCACCGACTAAGAAAATTTGGTGAAAATCGGTTGAAAACTGTGGCCGTAAAGTGTTCCGGAAAAAATGCTACGGACGGACGGCCGGCACACAGACAAAGTTGAGATCGGTAAAGATCAATATTCGAATTGACCCTACGGGTCTGGAAGACCCCCCCCAAAAACCCGACGTCGAGGGTAATCACATAACTTCTTTAAGGAATGTAAAACATGAAAATGTTTTTTTGTGAAAACCAGACTTTCAAAATACCGTGTTTTTTTCCCCTTTTTTTCCCCACTTATATTTACTCCTATCACTCTCGTTTTCTGGCTTAATTCTAAAATTTCAAGATTTTCAACCTCGTTTCAATAAACTTTTTGAATTCATGAAATTAAAATATGTGTTATTTCAACCTCCCATCCGTTACATTGAATGTGGGACTAATCGTTTTGTGTCCGTCCGTCATCAATTGTCTGGTCTATTATTGTTGAAGTGTCGGTAATTGTTTTGATGGGACCGGAATCGTAGTGAAGGGAGAAGCTTAAAAAAAAGATCCTCACGGGTGTACTCTCACTAAAACGGGAACGGAA
>JACGAQ010001472.1:0-59066 GCA_014119065.1 Orius insidiosus | reverse complement strand
GAATCGTGGAAACGAAAAAAGTATACGGCCATCAGCGCAGTCGCTGAATTGCTGAACGAGCTGCATTAGCAAAGAAAAAAAACAGGGAAGCCAGTGACATACGCATTTCGGGGATTGATGATGTGTATAAACACTGGCTCCGGCCCTGGTAAGGAATAAATTGCTTATCCCGCGCTGCACAGAACGCACTTCATGTGAGCGAACCAGTAAAAACGGCGGTGCATTGTTTTACATCACTGTTCGCGCTGAGTTTGATTTTGTCAGCACCGAAGACGGCAGCATTCACACTGTGGTTACCTATGGTGAGGCAATGGATACCAGCGACAAAGCCACTAAAAAGCCATGTCAATAGCCTACAAATACGCCGCGTTCAGGCGTTCTGCATTCCAACGGAAGAAACCGCAATCGACCCTGATGCTGAGTGTCACAACGTTGCACCACGAAGCCCTGATGAAATACTGAAGACTTCACAGCGCAGGCTGGCGATTGCCAGACGATGGCAGAACTCAACGGCATCTATAAGCCAGCATGGAACGCTTTAAGCGCCAGTAAACAGCATCAGGATAAATGCGTGAAGGTTTACCGGCTTCGTCAAACTGAACTAAAACAGGCGGCATAAATGGCAATTAACGTAATCGTAGCATCAGGCAATATTGGCAAGGATGCCGAACAGCGCTGGACGCCAAACGGAAAGTGTATCGCGTCATTCTCGCTACCCGTGAAGCAAGGCTATGGAGAGCATGAAAAAACATCGTGGGTGCAATGCCGCCTGTTTGGACCCAAGGCTGAAAAGCTTCCTCAGTACCTGACTAAAGGAACAAAGGTTACGGTAACTGGAGAGTTTGTTCTGGACGATGGAAAGACCAGCAGGGAAACAAGCGTACAACCTGTGATTGTCGTCAATGATATCGACTTTGGCGCATCAAGCCAGCAAAGCAACCAGCGCCAGCAGCAAGCTCAGCAACAGACCCCGCCGCAGAATAACGAACCTCCGATGGATTTTGACGACGATTCTGATATTCCGTTCTAGCGAACAACCAAACCAATCACCGCAGCGCTATATCCAATACGGAAGGATTTGTGCTGCCTAAATTTCAGGTGACGTTATGACCTATGAAGAATTAACGCCTGACGAAAGGCAATATTACAACCGACTGGATGCGTGGAGAAAGGAACGCTACCTAAAGACTATTTCTATAGTCAGAGGAGCAATGGAAGCTGTAGACGCTGGAGAAAAAGGACTGCCTCACCCACGGTTAATTAATTGGAAGAAAAACGGGTTGCATGGGAAAATCGCGTGATATTAGCCGAAGAGAAGCGGATCGCAGCGGAAGCCAATAGAGTTTATGCCAAAGTAGAAATTGACCCATCTAAAGACCAACGCTTTAAGAATTACAGAGGGCGTTACGGTGCTGTCATAAGCGACTAATCCGAGATAGGGACATCACCCCCTGTCAACAGGCGGCCGTGCAATCAGGTTCAGCCCGACGCAAGGGGTATAGTGCACTGTCACATTTTGAGAATGGCAGCAATGATACTGACGGCGGCAGCCACCATTAGTCCTAGCCGGATGGTCATCTGCATGCCAAGTTTATCAAAACCGGCAGTCATCCTTACGAACATCGGCTATCTGAGCTTCAGTTTTCTCGAAGCGAGCCTGCATCTGAGCTTCGTTCTTCTCGAAGCGGGCAATCATCTCTTTGCGAACGTCCTCAAGGTCACGCTTGGTAGCAACATCCGCCACCTCATGAGACTTGCGCACGACAAGCGAAATGGCCTTGGCCTGCTCACTGGTCAGCCCGGCGGTTTGAAGCTCTTCTGACGCCTGCAATGTATCAAATGCAACCTGGCCCATAGCGGATCCTCCTGTGTTAAGCCAAGTGTAACCCAGCTATCGTATTGACGGAAGATCAAACCATGCGCTATAGTCGCTCTGCACCTGCAAATTCAGGTGCCGGGATTAGCCTCCTGCCAGATACAACCGCGACAAACTGACACGCCGCGAGCGTGTTTTTTTATGTCGCAATCTAGCTACATCCAATGGTGTGCTGGATGGGGGAGCCGAAAGGCTCGCCGGTTGGTTGTATCCGGTAAGGCTAACCCTGTTCAGCTCACCACCCAAGATTAGCCTCAACGGTGGTGAGTAGTTTAAATACAACCACTGGAGGTCATTATGACCACTACATTAGTTTTCCGTAACACCGTTCTTGAAACGATATCCCTTGACGGGCAGCTCTGGCTAACTTCGGCTGAACTGGCTAAAGCTCTGGAATACTCCATCAGCAAATCAGTTACCGACCTATTTAACAAAAATGCTGATGATTTTCCCCCTGCATGTCTAAGGTCGTCGAATCAACGACCTTGGGAAAATCTCGAAACAAGACCCGCATTTTCTCTCTACGCGGCGCTCATCTCATTGCTATGCTTTCTCGTACTCCTGTAGCAAAGGAGTTCCGCAAATGGGTGCTGGATATCCTCGACAAAGAAACCAGTATCCCACAATACAAACCACAAGCTGCCGAACTATTCAGCAGCCACGATGTTGATAGCCTGACGCATCTGGTCTGGAGCATGGCGAACGGCTTTCATTTTGACCGCGCCTGGACACAGGCCATCTGGTATGCCCTGCGCCGTGTAACGGGCGTACCCTCCCCTCAGCACTTCGAAATCCGGCAACTCCCCTGCTGGCCGAAGAGTGCCGCCGTATTTACGGCATTACCAACACGCTCAAGGGTGCCATTTTCGACGCTGAGAAGCAGACGATACGCCGTGTTCTCCGCCACCGTGAAGATGAAGCTATCGTACTGGGTGAGATGCAGCACATGCTTGAAGAGAGCACGCAGCAGCATTACGGCGTCATGACCCACGCACTCGAGCAATGGCAACAGGCGAACGTTAACCAGTTCCTTCAGCGCCACTAATCACTAATCCCGCCCCGGTATCGTGCCGGGGTTCCATTATCGTTTTAACCAACGAGGTATACCTGTATGCAAAATTTAACCATTGCACAAACATTAACCATGTCCAGCCGTGAAATTGCGGAGCTGGTTAACAAACGTCACGACAACGTAAAACGGACTATCGAAACGCTGATTAGCAAGGGCGTAATCACTTCTCCTCAAATTGAGGAAAAGCCCACCGCAGGCCGTCCGGTATCGTTTTATGTCTTCACCGGCGAACAGGGTAAACGCGATAGCATTATCGTCGTCGCTCAACTTTGCCCCGAGTTCACCGCCCGTCTGGTAGACCGCTGGCAAGAACTCGAGAAGTTGGCAAGCCAACCAGCATTGCCGGAAAACTACATTTCAGCGCTGGAAGCACTGTGGAATCGAAAAAGAGTGAAGCTGCACTGGTATTGGTCAACAAAGAGCAGGAGGCCGAAATCCACGACCTTAAGAGTTTATTCAAGGAAGGGATGACACCTACTCAGTTTTGCAAAATGCTCAACGGCGTCAATACCCAAAAGGTTAACTGCTGGCTCGCTGAGCGCAACTGGCTCTACAACGAAAGCAAATCCGGCATCCGTTGGCGCGCCACGTCGTACTCTCGCGACAAATACCTGACTGAGCACCAACATCTGATTAGCGTTCATGGTGCCGATGACTTCATTAAGCACCAGCCGGTACTCCTTCGCAAAGGTGCTGAACGCCTCTACGTCCTTTACCGCCGTGGCAAAGTGCCCATGAAACTCAACTGGAACGGCGATTTTACCCACCAGAAGCACGTCAGCCTTGCATCGTGAGAGGAGCTACGAATGAAACCTAAAATACCTAACAGGATAAGAGAGCGGGAGAAGCTATTTAAACGCTTATACCGTGAAGGCTTATCCATGCAAGACGCATACGAACCGGTTATTTATCAATACGCTCCCTCTACTGGCGCATGTTATCTAAAGATAACGGTCAGTGGAAAACCATGAGTCACGCCAAGTACGACACCCAAATAGCAATATAATCACAGGAGCACCCATGAATTACGCATTCGCGGGTCATGCTGCCCTCATGGGGAGCTATCACCCGGAAGAAACCCAATTGGATAAAATCGTAAAATGGCTGAGAAACGGATACCGAAAGGTTATCGATATCCTCGAGCAGCAAGGCAAGCCTCTACGACCTGTTCCTGCACCTTAATCAAGACTGTTACAGCCTGAAATCATCTTCATCACCGCACACCCTGTGTGAAACGTTCACCACCGCATTTCTTCGATTGGTCATTCCCCACCCGCTCGCCGTCATGACGAACGGCTCAGCGGCGCGATTTTAGCAGAGGTCAATTATGGCATACATCACCTTATCCGAGTGGAATCGGCGGCAACCCCGTCCGCGCTGTATGGAAACCGTTAGGCGATTGGTCAGGAGCGGAATGATTTTTCCCGCACCGATACGAGATGGGCGCGAGTACCTGGTTGACGAAAATGCCTGCAAGCTCACCCAGAACAAAAACATTGGCCCATCCAGCGCCCTTCACCCCACCCTGTTATCGAGGATAAGACATGGCACGCCGGAGAAGCCATAAGAACCGCGATTTGCCGCCAAACCTGCAACCGCGCAATGGCGGCTATTTTTGCTACCGTGACCCGCGCACCGGAAAAGAGTATGGCCTGGGCCGCCATCGACAGGAGGCTATTACACAAGCCATAGCCGCCAATATGGCAATTTATGGCTCATCAAAACAATCACCGCTCGTTGACCGCATCAACGGCACACAGTCGACCACAGTTAGCGAATGGACTGAGCGCTATCTGACGATACTCGAAGGCAGAAAACTCAAACCGAAAACGATGAGCGAGTACAATAAATACCTGAAAGCCGTTAACGCCCATTTAGGCGAATTTGCTCTTCAGAAAGTAGAAACCAAAGACATTGCCTCGTTCCTTAATCAGTGGGTACAAGCAGGAAAAGTGACAATGGCGAACTGCATCAGGGCGTTGTTACGTGACCTGTTTCGTGAAGCGATTGCTGAGGGGCTACTCAAAAGCAATCCAGCCGAAGCTACGCGCAACCAGCGTGTAGAAATTCAACGTGAGCGCATAACTCTGGATGAGTGGAGGCTTATACGCAAGGCAGCGGATACATTACCCGCATGGGTTGGGCCCTGCCTTGACCTTGCGTTAGTCACCGGTCAACGTTTAGGGGATATACAAGCACTGCGCTGGGAGGATATCAAAGACGGACGTCTTTACATTAAGCAGGGAAAAACAGGCACGATGCTGGCGTTCTCCGAGGCAACCCGCATCGACTGCCTCAATTTATGCCTTGCTGATGTATTAAACCAGTTTAGGGCATTAAACAACGGGGAAGCGCATATTGTGGCAGATACCAAATACAAGCAATTTGCCGCAAAAACGATATCTGCTGCATTTCGTGAGGCACGCAACGCATCAGGGTTAACATGGGAACGCAATCATCCCTCATTTCATGAAATCAGAAGTTTGGCGGCGCGACTTTACACTGATGAGAAGGGGAAGGATTACGCGCAAAAATTGCTCGGACATAAGTCCTCAGAGATGACGGATAAATACCGCAATGTCAGGGGCGCTGAATGGACTGTGATTGAATAATTTCGATCGAATTTCGAGTAATTTCGATCGATCGTTTGTAACACATTGAATAAAAACGCTGATTTTTTTATGGCGCTATGGCATGCTTAGCAGAGTTAAAATACATAAAGATTATTAATATCAATGCATTGACTGAATTTATCGCTCAAAAAATAGACGACAAAATACAACAAAGCACGACAATACACGACATCTTTATCAATAATTTACCGCTTATTTCGACTTGCAGACTCTCTTCCTTAGGCGTGACAAATCACATTCACCCCGAGCTGGAAATCCCGATGGCATACCGTAACCTGAGCAAGGTATACTGCGCCAATGACAACATCCTCACTCTCACAACACGATTCGCTGTTCAAAAAGTTCCTCGGCGATATCGCTGTAGCACGGGACTTTCTGGAAATCCATTTGCCACCTTATCTGCGGGAGCGCTGCGATTTCAGCACCCTTGCGATGGAGTCAGGTAGCTTCATCGAAGACGACCTACGCACCCAGTGTTCGGATATGCTCTATTCTGTGCAGACGAATGCCGGGAAAGGCTACATTTATACACTCATCGAGCACCAGAGCAGGCCAGAAAAGCTCATGGCATTCAGACTCCTTCGCTACAGCGTGGCAGCCATGCAGCGGCACCTTGAGCAAGGCAACGATACCTTGCCGGTAGTGATCCCGCTCCTGTTCTACCACGGCATCACGTCGCCTTACCCCTACAGCACCCAATGGCTCGATTGCTTTGCTGACCCTGAACTGGCAGAATCAGTCTATACACAGGCATTTCCGCTGGTTGATATCACCGCTATGTCGGATGATGAAATACTCTCTCATCGGCGGGTAGCACTGCTGGAATTGGTGCAAAAACACATCCGTACACGGGACATGCTGGAACTGGCAGGAGATATCGCCCGCCTGCTCGATCTATGGTCTATACCGAAAGAGCAGTTCCGTAGCCTGATGTACTATATTGTAGGTCGAGGCGAAACCTCAGACACCAGACAGTTTTTGCACACCATTGCAGCACAGACACAGGATTATCAGGAGGATGTCATGACGATTGCAGAACAGCTACGGCAGGAAGGTCGCCAAGAAGGTCGCCAAGAAGGCGAGCATAGCGCCTCACTCAAAATTGCAAGGCAACTTCTCGCCAACGGCGTTGAACGCACCATCGTCAAAATGTCGACCGGCCTTTCCGATGATGAACTGGCCACTCTGTTCGACGACGGACGCTAGTGTGTCGCATCGATTACCAGATAGCGCTCAACCAGCTCACCAAGGCCAGTGAACCCCCGCATCAGGCCAAACAGTGGCAGATAGTGCAGCAACAGCAGGCGGCTGAAATCGGCCGGGTCAGACTGGCGCTGCACAGTTTACCGTATGTCACCAGCTACGAATTGCCCTTTCGGCTATTACTCATCCATGCACCCCAGGCTATCGAAAAACTGCGCGATGAGCTGACCATCCACAGCCCGTTCCTGCATACGACGTGGCTGCGGCATCCAACATTATGATATTTTTAATCTCTGCAACTTCTTTCTAGGTATCTTCCCGCTGCTTAATAACGTAGTTCAGCGCCAACATCCTCTCTTTGTTCCATAAACGTGCACACATCGTCTAGTGAATTAAATATATTGACTTTTGTATCAATCGCCGGATAAGCGTAAACAAAATACTGCCCAGCGCTGCTGTCTTGTTTAATCTCAAGGTTCGCATTTTTGTACAATGCCATTATGCTAATTTCCTGATGGCCCGGCCCGGTCCTGCACCAGAAGCACCAGCCTGCCATTTTTTATTCGTAGACAGTTTATCAATATCGGGCTGCTTAACTTACGGAAAAATGTTAAATTATGACCGTGCCAGTCAATTTAACATCCATCCGGTAACTGTTGTCGGGTCATGGTTACCGCTTTATTGCTGACGGAGGATACCGGACTAGGCTTTGTTGAATAAATCAGAATTAGCCGACAGGCCGACAGGATGGCTCCCTCTGCTACACCTGTTATCCGAGCCTGACGCTGTGTGGCATACCCAACAACGTCATACGGTTCAGCGCTTTGATCATCGCCATTGCTTCACCTACCTGAGCCTCATAGTCACGCAGGCTCAGATGGCCACCCAGCAAAGTTTTTATGCGGAACATCGCTGTTTCTGCCACTGAACGCCGGTGATAACCCACTTTCTTTTTCCACATATCATTACTCCCGCTCAGACGCTGATTCGCCACCGCATGGTTACGTTCATGGTACTTGTTAGGCCAGTATTTCGCTCCGCTTCGCGGCGGGATAAGAGGCCTGATTTTCTTTCTTAGCAACGCATCGTGGCAGTAACGGGCGTCATAAGCACCGTCTGCTGACACTTCCCTGATTTTCCGGTGGGTTTGGTTAATCAGGCCCGGCAGTGCCTGCGCATCTGTCGTTCCGCTGAGCGATAAGTCGGCACAGATAATCTCATGCGTCGCACTGTCTGCTGCCAGATGAAGCTTGCGCCATACTCTTCGTCTGTCAGCCCCATGCTGCCTGACTTTCCATTCACCTTCGCCAAAGACCTTCAGACCGGTACTGTCAATGACCAGATGCGAGATTTCACCACGCGTTGGCGTTTTTATGCTGATGTTGACGCTCTTTGCTCGTCTGCTGACCAGCGAGTAGTCAGGGCAGCACAGCGGCAAAGACATGAGTTTAAAAATCGAATCAACGAAGCCCTGTAATGCGCGGAGCGACAGGTTAAACACACGCTTCATCATCAGGACTGTGGTAACAGCCATATCGCTGTAGTAAAGCGGCCGGCCACGACCTTCAGGCGAAGAACTGTCAGTCCATGCAGCGATGGCCGACTCATCAAGCCAGACCGTCAGGGAACCGCGCTGTCTGAGTGCTTTGTTGTACGCGGGCCAGTTGGTGATTTTAAACTTTTGCTTTGCCATGGGGACCTTATGTTGAAACGAATTTAGCGATCAGACCCGATGATTACCCAAACTTTCTATTTATTCAACAAAGCCACCGGACTACTGATTGGGCCGGCAGTCGCCCCGGCATCTGCTTGTATCGCTGTCGGAGAAGTCACTGGCGAGAATAAGTCGCCACCAATAGATTTGAACATAGTTGAACTCCTTACACTTTGTGTTTATTGTCCCATAACAAGTACCTCCCCTTGCTCGCATAAAATGATAATTTCTTCTCAGCCAGTGGAGCCACTGCCTTACGCCCCCGCAAAATCCACTGACACGTTATACGATACCGAAAGCCCGTTCAGTGCATCCTTCAGCGTCACAGCCAGTAAGCCGGTATACTTTTCCAGCAGCACCACCTCCACCACAAGCGGCGTTATCCGCGCATTCTGACCGGAGACTGTCGCCTGATTAAAATAATTCAGGGGCAGGGATATTCGGCACTTCAGCGCCGGGGTAATAGTGATGGCTGGCTCAAGCACGACTGTCTTTTTTGCTATCACACCCAGTAACTCAGGGGCCTTGTATTCAATGTGAACGACCGCTCCGGTCACGCTGTCATTAAAGGCAACCAGCGAGCTTATCGGCGAGAAGCTGTGTGTCACGGTAAAGTACTGTGATACTGATGCCACATCGTCCGTCACGGTGATGACCGATTGCTCTCCCCCGCTGGCGGAATAGTTTGTTGCCAGCTCGATGACTCCGCTGTTCTGCGTCACCCGCTGCGCCTTCAGCGTCGGAAAACGGTCCGGCTGACTGGTGGTGACCCGCAGGGTGGAGATTTCCGCATTCAGCAGCGTGAACGGCAGCCGGTAAATATGATTCGGGGCGGCCCAGAAACTATAAGCCGGGGACGTTATTTTCAGCGTGTTCGGATACCCGACCATGCCCTTTTCTTCAGTTGACGGATACGCGGGAACTTTGTAACCCCCTATCATCAGGTAAACCTGCTGTGCATCGGGAGCAGGGGGAGACGTCAGCGCAATATCCACCGGATTGTACTGGCCCGTCTGGTTGGCTATTGCTATCGGATCGCCATAAGCATCAAAGCCCAGCAGTTTATTCTTGCGCATATTTACATCCGGCAGCGCCTCAACGCTGGTTTCCGGGACGGTCAGGAATTTCTTCAGGTTAATGGCCTGCCCGCCGGCGATCGACGGCATGATGTTGCTGAAATAAAATTCCTGCACACCACTCGTGTTATAAACTGCCATCGCATAGGGACCTTCTGTGAGAAAGTCGGTCACCACGCCGTTGTACACCGGATAACCTGCGTTGTTTATCACCAGAGGTTGCGCCACCTGCACCATCACGCCGGATTCGTTCGCATAATAAACCGGGATCTGATTGAGGGGCTGGCTCGGGTCGGTACCAGGACGACCGATGTAAATTTTCCCGTTCGGGATGGGTTTAAAACTGCGCGGCATGACGAACAGCGAAGACGGTATGCGGACCGCGACGTTAGCATTAATATCTGACATGGGCTCTCCGGGCACAGCAAAGCCGCACAAGCTAAAACTTGCGCAGCGTTGTGTTAAAATGCAAAAAAACCGCCGAAGCGGGTTAGGTTGGGTTATCTCATTTGCCGCGCTTTACTCTTGCTGGGTAGCCTGATTTGCCAAAATGGGCTTAACCATATTTGCAGCTTGATTTAATGCTCGTTCGTATGCTGCCGTTCCTGCTTTTGTGCCAGCCAATCGCAGCAAGGCATTTCGCATTGGCTTTGACTCGTATAGGCGCATCAATGTACCAAAACCTCCTTCAATCCCAAGCGTCGCTCCGAGAGACAGCACACTACCTATCTGTCTCAGCCTGTTTGCCTGAGACTGACCAGTCTGAGTAACAACGTTTGCGGCCTCGGATCTTGATGTGGTACGCAGAACGTCATCCAGCGCATCAAGCTCTCTCATGTGCCTCCCGCTAAATACGCTATTGTAGATTTCACCACCGGCTTGTTTTTTCAGTTTATTCACCTGGGTCATGAATTTTGCCGGTGAGTCACCCGCTGCATCTGCCATTTTGGTGATATATGCCGCACGCATTGCATCCTTACCTTTAGGGTCAAGGGCTGACCAAATTCTCTTGATGTCAGAGGCATTACGACTATATACAATGCTATTTATCAATTCTGGCGTGGCTTCGTTACTCGCTTTATTCAATATCGTGGATATGCGCTTATTCAAAACCTTGTTGTAAATATTTGCGTAGTCTGAGTTGGCCTTGATGTATTTTGCCGCGTCAGATGGCCCGAGCGTTTTACCTACCGATGAGCGTAAATCACGACTCATGGCATTCTCTACCATGTTGGTGATCGCCTTTGCCTGATTAGGGAAAACCATGGCATCACCCTGAACATTTGACCGGAAAGCTGTGCGATGCTGGCGAAGCAGGTCGAAATCCACGCCTTGGCTTGAAAGTTCGTCTTTCAGGTTTTTTAACGTGCCTAATAACCCCTGATCGGCAGAAGTCCCGAGGCGCTCCAGTCTTGCAATGCTGGTGTCTATTGCGCTGATAGCGTTGGTTGTTTCAACGGGTGACGCACCCATTTTCGTGGTTACGTCATCAATAACTGCCCCGGCTGCGTCCTTTCTACCTTTCAATGTTGATGTCAGTGACTTAACGATATCATCAGGATTGTACTCGCCTACTTGATCTAGGTAATTACTGACAAGTTTGCTTCTACCCGCATACTGCTCCGCTCTTTTTTCGCCTGTTCCTAAAATGGCACCTTCCGCATCTTGTTGGAGCCCTCTCGTGAATGCATTTCTCGGCTTGACCATATCTGACGTCATTGGGGTAATACCCATGCGTTCAGCATTCGCAATGGTTTGCTGTGCCTCTGGTGCCATACTCCCCTTGAGAGCCGTAACACCTCTACCTATTGCATTGGCAGCACCAGAAAGCAGACCTTGAGCGCCTAGATTAATTGCGGCGTTTTGAGCAGCATGAGCGGCAAAATCTCCCTGCTGATTAGAAGCCTCAGCAAGTGAGCCTGTTATCATGTTACCGGCAGTGCTTATCCCGCTTGCCAGAGATGGCGATCTAGTCAACAACTCCGCTGGCAGAGCTACCTTTGCTGCCGCGCCAATCGGCATTAAATATCCGCCAATGGCCTCGCCAGCCTGAGCGAATTTGTCAGTGGGCCTGTCTACCGGGCGATAAATAGGATCGAGCACATCACCAAGACCAACCGCGCCAGCTCCGGCATTGATTAAATCAGCTCCACCTTGGAGAATATCAAACGGGATGTTTACCAGCCCCCTGGCGGCTTGCTCAACGTTATCAGCCATGGACGGTGATTGAGATTGAGTCTGTTGCTCTTGCGCTCGCTGCTGCTCAAGGGCAGAAGGGTATGCCGAATAAAACTGCTCTCTCGCTTCAGCCCAATTCTCACCAGCGCGGGGGGCAACCACTTCGTCAAAGTATTGCGCCTGTGCTTCTGTTTGCTGCTGCGTAGATAGGGATTGATATTGAGGGGAAGCTATTACGTCCTTCCATGCCTTTGCCATTAATCACCCCATAGCGAAGAAAAGCCGCCCTGTTGATGCGGTTGTGTTGGTTGTTGAGCTGGCTGTGGTGCCTGCTGCTGAGACTTACTACCACCCACATTAACGTTGTACTGCTGGTTGTAGTTGTCGGTATACTCTCGAATCTCGCGTGCAGACCTTTTCGCCGCCTCTGGGCTTGAAGAATCAAACTGTGGCATACCTTGAAAATACATCTTAGCCTCTGCCACCGTGTTAATTCCGCTGGCCCCCATGTCGCGGGCAGCCGCAACGCCTTGGTTTTGCATTCTTCCCTGAATCCTCTGTGCAGCATTGTATAGTTGGCGTTGCTCGCCACCACTTAACCGACTTCTTACATCTGCGCCTAAAGCTTGCTTACCCGTGCCACCAGTAATCCCTGTCATAAACCCAAGAGCTCCTGAGCTAGCACCCTCGATGGCGTCTAGATCCTTCTTCATGGCGGAATTCTGCGCCGTCGCTGCTGATGTTGGAGGCGCAGCGATAGCGCTAGCGGGGACGCGAACCATATTCCCGGCGTCATCAACCCCTTCATAGAAAGCACTGGCACCAGATCCATGCAGCTTGCCAGTGACACTTACAGTACGCCCGTCTGCCAGTTGAACCATGCTATCCCCCATCGCCTCTGGCCTACCGCGCACCCTGAGATATGTTTTTTGTTGATCTGGCCCGAGGCTCTGAAAATATTGGTACTCTCGGACAGACGCGGGGACAGATCCACCGCTGGTTCTCAGTGAGTTCTGAGAACTAATATCCTGCCCTCTAGCCTGCAAACCTTCGCTTGCCCGATTGCTGCGCTCAGTCTCTGCCAGCTTGCCGCGATCAATATCTCGACCTTCGCGCTTATCCAGCGCATCCAGATAACCCTTTGGCCCCAGCGAGAACATAGCCAGAGTGCCGAACAGGTCAGATGCACCTTTCGGGTCTTGCTGGTATGTTTGACCTACATATGCCGGATTTACGCCGATACGGTTAAGCTCGTCAGCGTTGGTTTTCAGGAAGTTGCCGAATGCTTCCGGCCCTTGCCCTGCTGCCACCTGCGCATTCATCGCCAGATCACCCATCGTTGTACGATGGTCATCGTCAATAAATCCCATGCCTTTCTGCACATGCTCGAACTGGTCAGGGTATTTCGCTGCCAAATCACGCATGGCGGTACGGTCGCCCGATTTAAAGGCGTTGCCGTACTCCTGCTGGAATGCTTTCTGACGCTCTGCCTGCTGGTTTTGCTTGTAAGCATCAGACAGCCCTTGCAGCCCCTGTAATGCCTGCAATCCAACGTTGTTACCACCTGCGCGGGCGAAGTCGTTGTTCTGTCGAATCAGTCCTAGCGTTGCGTTAACATCACTGGCTTGTGGTGCATTGGTGTTTACCTGACCAACGCCACCAAGAAAGCCGCCAGAGTTAATGTTTTGGTTCCACGTAACCATCATTACCCCTTTAGAACAGTGAGCCAAGCAGGCTAATGCCAGCACCTATACCAGCGCCCCACGGCGTTGACATGCCGAGAGCACTAGCGATACCGCCACCAGCCAGGGCGCCACCAAGTCCGCCAGAAATGCCTCGCTGTAGCGCCGATGGCCTATTAGCGTTAGCCGCCGTAAGCGCTGCGTTCTGCTGCAATAGTTGGCTGGTATTGTTGGCGTATGTTTGCCCGGAAGATGCCTGACCGGTCAAAGCCCCAAGACCGATATTCGCAAGGTTCTGGTAGTTGTTCATCTGGCTTGAAAGCCAGTTCTGACCAAGCGTAGGCGCGATGGCGGCAAGCTGGTTTCCGGTTGCGGTGGAGCCAAGCCCCCCGTTTGCCTCAGCAGCTGCAAGACTCTGATAGCGGGCTTGATCCGCAAGCTGTTTGTACTGGTCAGAATTGTAATATTCATTCAGCGCTTTATTCTGGCCACCCAGCGTTGAGTAGTCCTGCAACTGAGTGACGTATTGCTGAGCCAGTGGCGTGAATGGCGAAAGATTATTCATCACCGTCTGCCACTGCTCGCGCTGTAATGCAGTGGCGCGGTTCATGGCATCAGCTTGAGCGCCTGCCCCATTGTCACCTCCTTTACCCCCCTTTTCAGGGAACAAGGGTTCTTCGCCGCGCAGTTTCCTGCCCAGCTTAAATGCATATAACATGGTTATCTCCCGTGATTTAGGAAGTCGGTTAGTTCTTCGCGAGTGGCTGAGTAAAAGGTGACGTCATCAACACCTTTGAAGTATTTCTTGATGGTTCCCACGCGATTTAATCCGATCATTGCGCAGTAGATTTGCCCGTGACGGAACTTGCGGGCAGCAAATGATGTGACGCATTGGACATTGGTTTCTGACAGGATGGATCGCCAGAACGCCAGACCGATATCTTTGCTAAATCCTCGAATCTCAGGCAGATACATTGCGTGGCAATCAAAGGTCAGTGGCTGAATCTCTTGGTAGTAGACAATCCCGCCAAACTGTCCGTGTGCATTAACCTCGAAATATCTGCATTCTGGTTTGTAGTCGTAACCGTCTCCGTTATTACTGCCTGCGATGATATCCGGATGATTGCCGACCCCTTCTATAAGGTCGATGTTTCGGGTTGGTTTGAAGCTAATCACAGCGCCCTCAATTGATTAAGCCGTGCGCCCGCAATGCATCCTCTAGCGCCTTTGTTCGTTGTCTTTCAGCAACTAGAGCGGCAGCAATGGCCTGTATTTCTGCTTGCGTGTAAGTAGCGCTTACGGTGAATGCTAGGTCGGCATTGAAAGTGCCCTTGTTCGCCGTTCCCGTTGCCGCTGTCCATCCTGTTTCACGGGGACCCACCACCTGCTTGTTGTCAATCAGCAGTTTCGTGACGATACCCAACGATGAGAGTAGAGCCTGCGGTGTGTCCCGCGCTGTCGAAAGATAATCGCGCTCTACCACTGCAACTCTCTGTTTTATGGATTTAATTTCTTCCTGACCGCTGAAGGCTGTCTGCCCGGCGCTGCTTGCCCGCTGAGCAATCATCCCAATATGACTTATCAGTGCAATCAGCTGCAACTTGAATACGGGACCCAGCGCATCAGGAATGGCGAGCGGGTCAATTCCGGGTGAACCCTGGAGCGGCGTGTTCAGTTCATCGCTCATGACTCAACCCTCACGGTCAGGCCGGACAGCGTCACCGGGGCAGAACTCACGATGCGGAGTCTGAAACCAATGTTCCGGCGAACGCGCCCGACTTTGCGCACCAGGACACGCCTGTCATACACGGCAGGTTTATCAAGCACCACCAGACACTCACGGCCAAAATTAATCCCGTCCGGCGTGGCGGAAACAAACAGGGTCCCCGTCACTGAAGAAAGTCCGGAAGAGGATTCCAGACTCAAATCAAACAGCCGGGCATTGTCGGCCGATATCAACGGGGTGAACAGAATATGCTCGGTCATCTCGTCATAAAGCGAGGACAGAGAAAAATCCACCACAGCGACAAGCCCCCGCAGCTTGTCACCCGCCGTTATACGTTCACCATCAAACATAAAATCGCACCCGCAATAAATATCGTCAGCCACACCGGACTTCAGTACCGACCAAGCTGAACCACCTGCACTGACAGACGCGTCGTAAACCAGCGTATGCCGGGGCAGATGGATAAGTAAAAGCACATGCGATTTAAAGGTCAGCGACTCCATGAATGCCGTTGCCAGCTCAGCGGCGGTGTACTCCAGCAGCACCGCATCGACGGTGGGGATGGAAAGCAGTTGCGCCTTTCCGATATCCATCAGCCATACAGACGGAGGGCCGGATGCGGCCCCGCTGATAAACGCATAGCTGTTCATGAAACGCGTCTTGCAGTGAACACCCGCTATGCCAACAGGGATGGTCAGTGATGCATTGGGCGCATAGACAGGAGAGCTGGTGTCCACCGCGCCGGTAAGATAAAAAAACTCAATTGACGATGAACCAAAACAGACCACCGAGCCGCGCCATTCTGCTATCGCTTCAATCACATCCGACTGCGCGGTTGCACTGTAGAAGGCCCGGTACCGGTCCGGTTTTGCTTCATCTTCCAGATCCGTAATGCCAAACGTGGCAGTGCCGTCTTTCACCCAGATATAACGCCCACCCACATGACATATATCCCTCACAGACCCGATATCATATTGCTCGAACCCGGTGGCCACATCCCAGTTTGCCAGCCATTTTACTTGTCCGTCATACCGGAAAAGCACCAGCTCACCATCAATGGCAACTCCCTGGCTGCTCCCGCTCCCTGACATCGATACCCGCCCATGGCCCCGTGCGGTACCGACTATTTTATTTTCTTTATACACTTTTCCGCCCATTACCCGATAAACTGCCCGGTTGTGCGGGTTGAACATCACCCCTCGGGAAGGGCCATCTGAATCACGAAGCCTGCGCAATCCCGGGAATGAACGCAGATATCCGCCAGCATTCAGAACCGGCTTCTGAACGGCCAGCATGTTTACCGGCAGGAGATCAACATAATCGGCATCGCGGAAGTTTTTACCGGTGCCTTTCATAAGCGGAAGCTGTTGGATTAGCATTCTCTCACCTTACGGGTTGAGCACGTCGCCGTCAGTTTCCGGCCTATCGTCGGGATAGTAGCGATCTGTGCAGAATGTATCGTATTTGTTGCCCTGCCCGGTGGGGAAGTCTCCACGGCGGCGCATCGATGGGATTTGAAGCGTATCAGTGAGTAATTCGTCATAAGCCTTTGCCGCGTTGGTTTCGATGCGAGGCGTAGGCTCTAGGTTGTAGTCCGACATCATGCGTAGGAGGAGTTGGTAGCCAACGGCCTGTTTATATTTTCTCGGCAGGCCAGAATCATCATCAGGGTTAGGCTCTTCATCATCAACCGCGAACAGATAGCCAATATCTCCGGGATTAATTTTCCACTCGTACAACATGTCTTCTAAATCAGTCATGCCATCAGTCATTGATTGCGGCTCTACGTCCGTCAGTGTCGCATTTGATGCAACGGCAAACTTACGCAGCGCAAACAGGACTATCTCACCCTTGGTTAGCGTCGTTGCCATTGTCAGCCGCCTTACGCCCGCGCTTGGTTACTGGCTTGATATCGTCAACCGAGGCGACAAAGCCCAGCTTTTGGTAAATCGGGAAATCTTTCTCTACGATAACGGCCTGAACGTGTCCGGCTTCGTTATCTGCTGCGATAAATACGCTCATGCGATCCATGTGCACCTCAAAAAAGAAAGGGGCCGAAGCCCCTAGTGATTAAGGATTGCCGAAGAACTGTCCACCCATGTGTGGATTAAAGCACACATAAGCTGGCAGCAGGTCGAAACGCATTTTCTGCACGTTGGCATCGCCATCAGCGTATTTGTGTACGCGGATAGAAAAGCCTTCGTACGTGGCGACAGCAGAGTCGATGCTGTTTAGTTTCGGCAGCGGGATAGTGCCCAAGCCACAGAAAAATTTGTTGTAGAACAGGTTCGGCTTCATGGCCTGACCTGGGGTGCCGATCACAGTAACCGCATCACCAGCTGCAACCTGACGGTTAACGGCGCTGTACTGTGCATTGGTGGCGTCAAAAATCGGCACGCCAGACAGGGTGACTGTCACCACCCCGCCCGCCGTAGAGTTGGCGTCAGCAAGCACGGTAGCCGTGAAGCTGATAGGCGTGGAGCCGTTATACAGCACCTGCTTGCTCTGCTGGTTCAGCCAGTAGGTTGAGGTGAATTTCAGCTGGTCGCCAGCTTTCAGGAAGCCGGTAACGCTTGCGGTCGCGCCAGTCAGCGTCACAGTGAATTGGTAGGTATCTTTAACCGATACGTAGGTAACTGTAGGCGCTGTCTGAACGGTAAGCGTACCGCCGAAATCCCCCTGAGTACGGGACGCCAGCCCGTTAGACATCAGCGCACGAATGCCGCCGAAGTTTGACGGGATCTGTGCATTTTCCCATGCAGTGCGCACCAGATTATCAGAGGCGTGCAACCCAGTCTGCGCATCAGCCAGGCGTTGCGCCGACCACGGATCCATTACGGCGTAATTCTCGCCCTGGTAAATGCCGATGTCTTTCATGAATGAAGCCGTTTGCGCTACATCAGACCATTTGTTGAGCGGCGTGTTCGGGCTGCCAAGAGACAGCGCACCGTTGTTCATCATGAACTGAGCCAACTCTGTTTCAAGGTCGGTCACAACACGCTGACGGATCGGTGCGAGGATCTCCTCCAACTGGTTTAGCTTTATAGCCTCCTCCAGTTGCTGCCACTCTACGGCAACGGTGATGTAGTTACCCACACGACCAGTGGCCTTACCCGAAATGATGTTGTTTTTCGCCTGACCGGAGATATCACCCGTTGCGGTGCGCAGAGATTTGAACTGGTGCGGGCGCTTGAAGCTGACACTGTCGCCAGTATTGGCGTTGATTTCACCTGACAGCAATTGACGGTCTACAGTCTTAGCCAGAACCAAATCCGACATAAAGACCGGCAGGAACTTTTTCAGGACGATCTGACTGACGTTACTGTTAAGGTCATTAGTAGCCATGTATTTTTTACCTTATTCGATAGTTGCACCGGGACATTGTTTGGCGAATTCGTCTATTTTCGCGTTACCCGCCCCGCCTCTCACTTCCGGCTCAGGTTTTGGCGTTTGCTTAGGTTTAGGCGCAAGACGAACGTCCCGGCTCATTTGTCCCAGCATATAAGCGGCGCGAATCGGGTCTTTCTCAGCGGCTAGGCGCTGGCGGAGTTGCTGGTTCTTGCCGAGCGCGTAGGCGATCAACTCAGAACCTTCATCAGCGGCATGGATAAGGATTTCTTTGTGCAGGTCTGGCACTTCGGCGCGCGCCACTTCTTCCACCTCGGCATAGTCTTTCACCGGCAATTTAGCCGCGCGTTGGCGATGTGCTTCTACTCTCTGCTGGAAACGCTGTTGGTATTCCTGCTGCTGCTGTTGCTTCTGTTTCTGCACCTGCTCGACACGGCTCTTTTTCTCATGCCAATCAGTCACAGCCTGCTCAAACCGGGCTTCGTCGTAGTCGTACGACTCAAGTGTGGGTTTGGGCGGTAATGTTTCTGCTATTGCTGGGGATTGTTCCGCTGGCTTGGCGTGTAGCTCCTCAAGCTGGCGTTTCAGTTCCCGATTTTCTTTCTGTGTTTCCTTGAAACCTTTGCGAAGGTCTTTAATCCATTGCGGCGCTGGTTTGCCGTCAATGTTTTCGTCCTCCTCCTGCAAGGCAATTTCTTCATCACCGATTTGCAGTACCTGCTCATCCGGCTGCTCTTCGGCCTGTTCTTCTGGCTTCTGCGCTTCGTCGTGGACGTGCTCCTCACGAGTCTCCGCTTGCTGCTCAGTGGTTGTTTCTTGAGCTATTTCCTGATTTTCAGACAGGGATACAGCCGGACCGTCGATGATCAGTTCGCTTTCCATTTGTTACTCCTGATTAACTCGGCATTGAGTCAGCCGGTGACTGTGGTGATGGGATGTTTTGTTGCTGAGAGACAAACACGTCATTCAGTAGCTGGATGGCTTCAATAACGGCCTTGTCGTTTATGTTGCGAGCCTGCGCCAGCTTGTAGACTGTGTTAGCCTGAGACTCCATTGCATCCTGTTGTGCCGTGAATGCCTTGATTTGGGTTTGTGCTGTTTCGTTCTGCGCTTTCTGCGCTTCTGCCTGCGCGGCGACCATCTGAGCCTGAGCAAGTACCATGTTCGGGTCTTGTTGGCTCTGCTGTGCCATCTGCGCCTGCTGGACAATTTGCTGCTCTCTTTGGTTGCGCGGTTTCACGATGCCAGAGGTAAGCAGTTGGTTACGGTTGTACTCTTTGAAGTCATCCAGACCTTCACCATCCATGTTGTCGATGATGATCCCCATGATTGCCGGGCGCATCGGGTCTTGAGGTAACATGCTTTGAAGGATTTGAGTCAGCGCCGAAACGGTAGCGTCACGCCTTGCTGTGTAGCTTGGGCCAACGTCAACGGTAACGTCATATCGCCCAACACTCAGGTCATTGAGTGCAACCACTTGCCCTGTCTGCTGGTCTTGCACAGCTACGGACATTAGGGTGATGTCGTCTGTGCCATCTTCGTTAACAGTGCGAACCTCACGGTCAGAGCCGTAAACCTCACGCGCCATCGACAACCAAACCTCACCAGCACGCTTAAGGCTTTTCGCCATGTTGTCGAGATAGATAAACGACGACATGTCGGAGCGGTTCAGCAGGCTGTTAACGGTTTCCTGTGCGACATTGCTGGGCATCTGCTGCATAGCCTGGCTTCCACCGGTTACTTCCTGAATGTCTGCGCTCGTCTGCTGCAGAAGCGCGCTCAAGGCTTGGTTAAGCACTGCAGGCTGCGTATATCCAGCCGGTGTAGCTGGTGCGACAATGTCTCCCGACTTATTCTTGACGTTGCGCAGTGGGAGGAATGATGGGCGCTTACGATCGCGATTCTCCCAGTGCTTTTCCAGACCTTTAATTTGTTCCATATCGACGATAGGTATCGAACCAGCATCTTGCGATGCAGTATCAGCCAACATAGACACTTGCAGGTTATACAAGCGCTGCGGATCCATTGCCTTTGCAATGTGTCCCTCCACTCTCTCAATGTCGTCAATAAACCAGCGCTTGCCGTACATTGGAATGAGCGGGATGTTTTCGCCAACAATTCTGCGTGGCCTCTCAAGAAATCCATCACCGTCAACAAGCGAAACATACACGCGGCGGCGCTTTACCGAGCGGCGAGCCACTTCAACGAATCCGATTTCCTGTAACTCATCAAGAATTGGCTCAAGCTGATCGCTATCATATGTCGCAACCTCCCCCGTCATCGGGTTCTGATAGCTCACAACATCGACCGGTTCTTTCCGCACCTCGTAATACTTAGCGATGTACACAACATCGTTATCGAACCAATCGTATTTCCATGCGTTATCCAGAGTGAGATCTAACGACGCGGGATCCTTGTTGTACTCATCCTTATATTTCTCAGCAGAAATAGAGTACATATCGAATGCCCAACCAGCGTCTGACTTGTCATACTTCTTGGCATCAGGGTCGAACCACACAGACCGCGCTGGATCATAAATCGGGTCAAAGCAAATGCGCTGGCTCTCGTCCATCGGGTCGTATTCGTTAACGTACTTTGCGGACAACCGGAAACACCCAATACCACCAGTAGCACCATCCTCAAACGCGTTATCGCAAGCCTCACCGCCGTCACTATCCTCATAATCAGCACGGAACAGGCCATTCAGTTTGTTGGCTAGCTCTTCGCTTGCTGCTTTATCGCCTGGGCGAAACTTAACAGTGATGCGGTTGTTACGGTATTCAGCGATAATGCGGTTAAGTTCAGTAGCAACCTTATTGATTTCAAACTTCGGGTATTTCTCAAACTGGTCATCGAGTTTTGTCCCGGCAGACGTGGCACCTTCCCACTGTCCGCCAGGAACGCGAGCGAACCGCGTAGCCTCAATGCATTTTTCGCGCACATCCTCTTGCGGCGTGTACGCACGGTCAAACTTGAGCATTATCTGCTCATGTCTCTTTTGTAGTGTTTCTGCCATGATCACCAACCGGAGGATGAAGGAACGTAGATATCGGTATCTTCTGTGTAGACTGCTGGGCAATGCATAGTCATCATCAGTGAGTCAGCAAGGTTTGGTGATGGGATGCCTAACTTCTGCTTCATACAGACTTTGGTCATAAGCTCCAACTTGCCATTGCCGTTAAACTTGCGCTGGATCTGCGTCAGTTCTGCAAATAGCTTTTCAAGCATCTGTTCGCCTATCGCCTCTTTATCGAAGCTCAGCATGTCGTCAGGGTTTGAATATTCACCATGCACTACCGCTCGATATGTCAGATAAAGCCTGTCAGCCAGCGTGTAATAGAACTGCGCTCGCTTGTTGCGGAACACGTCGCCGATTGTGCGGATGTTGTCACCATCAACAATCTCGTCAGACCATGCGCCAGACTGATAGGGAGCGTCCTCATCGAATGGGGATTCACTGCCCTTGAACATCGTCGCTGTCACTTTCTTGCCAGTGAAGGAGTCAGTAACCTGCCTACGCAGACCAGCGCCTAGTCCGTCACCATCCCACAAGAAGTGATCTGCGCCGTCACTGATAGCCAGAC
Source organism: Orius insidiosus (assembly GCA_014119065.1). NCBI lineage: Eukaryota > Metazoa > Arthropoda > Insecta > Hemiptera > Anthocoridae > Orius > Orius insidiosus. The sequence goes on along the minus strand of JACGAQ010001472.1, from coordinate 36,974 downwards.
TGGTGGCCCAATCAGCACCTTCGTTAACATCAAGAGGCTCAGGAGGTGATGAAATACGCTTAACCACTGAACCGTGACGCATTGCATAGCCTTTGTCATCAGGCCCGGTATCTGATGGGTCATGAGCGGAGATAACAGCGCCTTTAGCTTTCCACCCCAGCTTAATGTGTGCGTCGGTAGCCGCTTCCAGCCATACACGTTTGATGATTGCCATTTCGCTTGCACTTACCGGCTCACCTAGCCAGATATGACGATAGAGCGTTGGGTTTCTCCGTTGACATTCCTCCATCTCAAGCCTGAGAACTTCGGGAAAGTGCGGGTTATCCGTGTAGTTGACCGTAAGCAAACAAATGTCATCAGGCGGCGTAACAACAAACCGCTGATAGGTATCATCGAGAATGTTTTTCGGGTTGAAGCTCACCCATATCTCAGAGTTGGGCTTTCGAATAGTGGGGATCAGTATGTCCCAAGACTCTTTTGTTACCGCTTCGGCCTCTTCTACCCAGCAGATATCTATCCCTTCGAGAGATTTAATCTTTGTGGGATTGTTCTTGATGCCGTAGAACATGAATTCAGCGTTCGTGCCAATGTGCCGAATCATTGAGCACTGAATTTCGAACTCAGCCTCGTATCCTTCGCGCTCTATCGTGTCCTCAAGCAAGCGGATAACTGAGTCGCTAATGCTGTTCTGTAATTCACGCGCACATAGAATGCGGACTGATTGACGCCTTGCAGCCTCGATAAGAAGCCGCGCTATCGCCCATGACTTACCGCTACCTCGACCGCCCTTAGCGACCTTATAGCGATGCGCCTTGATAAACGGTTGAAAGATAGGGTTAATCGTTGTCATTTTTCGAATAGTGTACTCATCGGTGAGGTTTCAATCTGGATAGCAGAGCCATCTTTGCCGGTCAGTTCCTGCTTATCCGAGTAGCCATGTTTGGTCAACATCAGCTTGGCAATCGTTGAGTTAAATTCGCCCTGCAATCCTTTATTAATTAAACGATTTTCCTGTAGGGCAAGAATGCCCTCTACGATGTACGAAAATTCATTGGATTGTTTAGCCCAGTCGTACACTGATGAGCGCGATACGGCGAGATAGCAAGCCAATCCGGCAATGCTCGGGACAACATCACCCAGCTTTTCATAGTCCCCTAACAAATACGCTTTGGCCTTTTCCAGACTTTGTGCAAGCTCACTCGGGCGACCGACTTTATTTTTTGTTTGTCGTCCCATGTCTCATTTCCTCAATTTGCCTCAGCGCTGCCTTATCCTGATTGCACATCTCTAGCACCAATAGCAGCTTCTCGTTGAGTATCACGCTGTCGCCCCACGTCATGTGCTCCGGGATAATTGGCGGTTGGCAATCATCGAGCAGCGTGGCTGGTATCGGAGCGGGTGGGATGGGCAGGTATCTGGTCTGCGTGCATACGCAGCCGGTTAACAGCGGCAGCAGGCACAGGCAGACGAGCACAGCGCTCAGGCGTAATGGCCTCGCGTATCTGGATGATACGTGGCTGGAAGTCCTGCACGGCTTGCTGATGTGCATCCTGTGTCGCTCCGGCTATCTGGTTGAACAACGCTATCGCCTGTTCATAGTGGGTAAACTGTGCGCGGGCGGCATCACGCTCGGCGACCATCGACTGATTGGCCTGCTGCAGGTGGGTGATTTTGACGTACTGGAGTCTAACCACTATGGCGAGAGCGGTAATTGTCGCGAGCATCGCGGCGAGCGTGAGGAGTTTCCAGCGCGTCATGCTGCCAGTCTTTGCTGCTCTTCAATAATTACGGAATAGTCATCCCATTCGTGAACGTCATCAACTCCGCAACCTATATCTTTCGCAATTGCATTTTTATCGTATGTCAAGATATATTCTTTCTTGTCGTGACACTTAAACCCGTCCGGGTAACAAATCCATACCTTATTAGTGCCAATTAACGTTACAGCGGGTGACATAAAAAGCGCATCATAAACACGAGCCAGATTTTCATATCCAAGCTCAAAGCAAAAACTGATCGCTTCATGTGTCCATTCTGCCTTTAACATGCCTAGCTTAATTTCTTCTAATTTACTGAATTTCTTCATTGGAGTTTACCTATCGGGTTAATCCGGTTTTCGGCTGATACTTGCTTGCCCACACCTTGGCGATATGCAGACAGTCATCAAACATCTTGCCTCTGGAGCTGGCTGAGGCGCTGCGGCGGTAATGATCCACCGCCCTGTCTGCACCCTTCAGGGCGACCGATGGCTCATAGCCCTGTTTCATCAGTTCAGCGACGACCTGTTTTTCAATGAATGGCGTGTAGTCTTTCATGCTGCTTCCGGATCCTCGTCAGCATCAGGAAAATCGCCCAGATCGCACAACCTGAACTGGATAAGATCTTTCACTAATTGCTCAGCCTTCTTGATGGCTTTCTTTTCTTTCTTACGCAGTGTGAATAATGAGCTTCCTACCTGCCCATGCTCTTTAAAGGAAAACTTTTCCGCTGCTGCAACACGATTTTGCATTTCGCTGATTGCCATCTCTGCAAGTCCGGAGAAATCAAGCAGGTTGATATCCTTGCCACCTTCAAGAGCGGTCATGTGATCGAATACCTGCGCCTGTAGCTCGTAGCTGTAGCTCATCGCCATCAGACAGGCTTCACGCTTGGGGAAATTGTATATGTCTCGCTCCACTTTCCCACCCGTTCCGTTAGTGTAGATATCAGTTGCAAAAAATTTTGCAGCTGCACTACCAAGAACTTTTGGCACTTTATTCATAAAGCTCCGGTGCTCAAGCTTGCGGTATTTCTTGCATGGGAACTTCAAACCCTCGGCTTCTGCTTTCGCTTTGCGTTCAGCATTAATGTAATCGACCATTTCAAGGCTGCTCATGGTCGGTTGTTCCGCTGTGGGGAGTTTTACCATCGTTGAAGAGTGCATGGTGTTTTCCTTCAAAAAAGAGACCTCAGATCACACGAACAGCCAGCCCCTGAGCACACCCATTACTGGCGTTCTCCAAGGTCGCTTTTGTGAAGAGTCTCAGGGTTGTGTTGATATGCGCGTGTGAAGCGCAGACGAAAAAAAACCCCAGACGATGCCGAGGCTTATTGAATTGGATTAAAGGGTTACTGGGGATTCAGACACAGTTCGCGCTCTACCTCCCGGCGACTGACCAGTCCTTGCCAGACCCGACCATCGACATACACCCAACGGCGCATTTCGTCACAGGCCCCGTGGGTGTCTCCGGTGTTCAGCTTCTTCAGCAACGTCGAGCGCTCAAACGCACTGCTTCCCACGTTGTAGACAAACGAAACCAGCGCCGCTTTCTGGCTCTGCGTCAGTGGCACAGTAACCTTGGCGTCAACGACGGACATTGCGGCTTTCAGGTCGCTGTCCAGCAGTGCCTGGCATTCAGCAGGGGTATAGCGCTTGTGGGCAATAACGTCTTTGCCGGTATGACCTGCACACACCGTGAGCACACCGCCGGAATCCCGGTATGGTGTGTAGCGAACCCCCTCATGCCACTGAATGAGCACAGCCGCCAACGCGATAGAGCCTCCTGCTGTGGCTTTTATCAATCGGTTACGCAGTGAGGTATTCATTCTTCACCTCGTGCTTTTTTGCGCCTGTCTTCCCTGATTTTGAAGCAGAGGTTGACCAGAAACGTTATACCGGCAAACGCCAGACTTCCAAGCACACCGATGGCTTCCCACTGTTCCGGCGTATACCCGTTAAGTAGGCGCTCGAACCAGAATACGGCACTGCTACCCGATGCGCCGTATGAAACGCCAGTGGTTATTTTGTCCAATTGCATAGCCTCGCCGCCGATTTTTCGGATGGCGCTGTGTAATTGAGGGAGAGTAAAAAAGGCCACGCCGGAGCGTAGCCTTGAGATTATTCGACAACACGCCCATCCTGAGCGTGGCCTGTTGTACAGGTCTTACAAGTCCCGTAAGGGTATCAGATAGCAAAAAGCCCCAACCACCAGAGGGAGTTGAGGCTTCATGTCCTGCGCGCTTTTGCCGCAGTATGGGGGTATTATGTGGCGCGCCGGCGCGCCAGTCAAGCATTTAACTGATCTTTTGATCAGTTATTTAGCCTCATACCGTCAATGCCGCTGTAGGAAGTGCTGAATATCTGCTTGCTGCCATCTTGCTAATGTATTCGTTAGCAATAGATTGTGCGACTGATTGGTTTCATCAAGTAGCTGCTTCATCTCTGATACCACAGCGTCCGCATCCTCACGATTCTTGAGAACACGCCGGACAGCTTGCCTTTCAGCATCGTACATGACCTCTTTCAGCGCATTGGTGAAACTGTAAATACGTTGGCACTCTTCCGCGAGTATCGGAATATGACTGACGCCAAAATGCTGTGGAGAAGAGACGCCCGCCGCATAGCGCAGTGCGTGCCAGATGGCATTGCTCCATGAGCGCTCGAATCGGAAGCCGTTAGATATGCCCCAGATAAGCCGCGCAAGATGAGATGTATCATCGGCGGTTAGTGGCTCCCGAGCTTCGGACACATGGGTAGGGTGCTCATACTTGCCGGTTTTACGGATAGTTGGCAACACCTCACTAGTCACCCATTTTTTGAATTTCCTAGCTTCAGCTTTACGACTCGTGAGTATTAACGAATATAACCCTGACTCATTTATTGAGCTTAGTTTTTGCTCTCCGCCAGGGGTATTCATACTATGAATATCCTTTTCATCCTCATCTAGGCGGCTCAAAGCACGCGCAGTATTAACGATGGAAAGGGCGTCGCAAACATCAGAAGCAACGAACCAAGGCTGGTCATCAATGATTATGATGCGAATTTTGTAAGAATCTTGGAATGTTAAATCGAAATGACTTGGCATAAAGCCTCCTTACTAGTTTAGTTTCGATTACCAGTTAGTAGCTGGTAGCCGGGCGTCAACTGAGTCTAGTAAGCAACTCTGGGCATATTCCCCTTTCGGGTATTGTATTACGCCTCTCCACCCGGCCTTCGGATGTGTTTACGCCATTTTACGGGCATAAAAAAGCCGCATAGCTATCGGGTGCGGATGACCGCTTACTAAATTCAGTTCGGTCAGTATCCCGATAGCTGCATGTATTGTCAAGCCGCCTCCAAAAGTTCAGCCACGCGACCGGCAATGTAGGCTTCAGCTCTTTCGAGCACCTTGCTCACAAAGGAATGGTGGCGATGTGGCTTCATGCCCTCACCTATCGCCCTGCACGACACCTTGCCCTTGTAATAAGCCACCACGATATCGTAGCCCAACGGGTCGAAGTGCTTGAGCCGCCCTACCGCCCGGTCAACTATCTCACCGTCGGCATCAGACAGCATGGGCCGGATATCGCTGCTTGCCGTGACTAGGGGCCATACCGCCTTGTACTCGGTGCCAATGCGTGAGCCACTCCAATTTCCCCATGCCGTCAACAGGTATCGAATATCTCTCATTTCACCGCCCCCCAGTTTTTGCCGTTCCTGATGCTGTAGATATGCTGCTTGCTGGTCTCGAATTTCCTCGCCACCTCAGCCACCGGCATACCGGAGTATAGTAGCGCCCGGATAAGCGGAATATCTTCCGCCGTCAGTCGCACACGCTGTCTCATGCCGCTTCCCCCATGCGATAGGTAATGCCCTCCTGATACCAGGGCGGTAGCGTGAACTCGATTCGCCAGATATTTCCGCTAGCCCGTAATTCCCGCAGCCGCTTTAACTCTGATTTCATGTGCTGATAAATCTCATCCATCTGCCACGGCTTCAACCGCACCGGCACTGCCGCCAGATGCGCCACGCGGTCAATTACCATCTCCCCGTAGGTGATGTTGGCGTGCATCGTGAACTCATAAGGGTCTTCACCCAACTTACGGTGGCAGCCCGCGCAATGAGCAAAAGCATTGAAGGGATGGTATCGGGTTGCCTTGTGTCGGCGGGACTTGAAGTGGGAGCAATGAAGACTGCCGTGGTCGTGATGAAAATAGTTACCGCAATAATCGCACTGCCAGTTGGTTCTCTCGCGCACAAGCTCAGAAAATACCGCGTCATGCTTATCGCGTTTTAGCGCCATACCTCCCCCCTCATTCGACTCATCAGCGCGTGTTTGCTTACCACGGTCATCCCTTTAGGGGTTGTTCGCCACGGTCGCCAGATGAACAACACGCTGCCCTTGCTGTTACCCGCCTTGCCTTTTTTGCCCGTTTCAGCGCTGATAAACGACAATCGTCCTTCCGTGATGAAGCGCACCTCATCAACCGTTTTCTGTGCCTGTGCGAACCATCCCGTCGAGGTATCAGCAGGCAGCAGCATAACGACCGTTTGATTCTGCTTGCGGCTCTGCTCAGCCGCTTTATCAACCCAGGGGCGGATATTGCTGTACGGGGGATTGCAGAAGATGGCTCCGTTGCTACTCCAGTCACAGGCCAGGGCATCATCCTCTGGCGTCAGATACAGACGGCACAGGGTATTGTCGTGGTCAGCGGCGGCATCGAGGTAGAAGCCAAACTCCGCATCCAGCGCCTGGAAGACCTCGGGCGGGGTTCGCCATGTGTCTTTGTGTTCTGGTCTGGTGTGTGATTTGAGTGTCATATCTACCCCCACATCTTGTTGAGCATTGAGCGTGGTGTTGGTTTGAGGTACTGCTGTTCGAGAAGGGTGACAACGACATCCCAATATTTGGGGTCGCTGCTAAGTGACCTGACCGCGCGATAACCGTTGTCTTTGTAGTTCCTGACGAGGAGCTCCGCCTCTTCACTGGTTAACCCGTCGTACCTGAAACTGGTTTTTTTCATCCGAGTCTCCCGAAATAATCCCCGGAATAACGCACCTCCCGCAGCCTGACGCCGTTGCCGACCGACCAGGCCTGGGCGTACTCAATCAAACTGTTCATGCGCTTTACGCCCATCTGAGCCGTGCTCTCGCGGATGTTGCAAAACTCCCCCTCCAGCCCAGTCACCACCTCCCCCGGCCTGCCGGTAGCGATGGCATGTCCCGAGACAAACAGCGCCTTCCAGTCCAGCAGCGGGCGCGGTTTATCTGCCCACACCACCTGACGCGAGATATCGGTGCATAACGCATGGAACAGGTCGTTCTGCGGTAATGTCCGTTTAGCATCGTTGATGGTAATTTCGAGGGGGCGGAGTGGGTCGGTGGGCAGGGAATCAATAAACGCTTTCAGGTTTTTTCGTATTCGTTCATCACGCAGCAGGAAGCGTGTTTTATCCATCACCCCTGCCCATCAGCCAAACGTTGAATTTCTCAAAATCTTCTTCTGGTACAACTCGCTGCCCGTTGTCCAGCACCATCACTCGTATTTTCAAGTCGCCAATTTCTATTTCTGACTCAGCGATTGCTTGCGGAATTTTTTCTGGTTCCACTCTCCACCCCTTTAACTTTTCACCCAAACAAAAAGGGCCGCCATTGCCAGCAGCCCCACGATGCATTCTGTTAGATATGCTGTCATTGTTTCTCCTCAGTTCTACATGCTGTTGTAGCCGTTTCCATATCGCCAGTCGCTTGCTGGCTCCTTCTGGCGCTGATTTTCGCTGTATCGTTTTGCCGCATCATGCTGGTCGATATTGACGAAGTGCCCGTTGCGCCAGCCCATATAAAACGTCTTTGGTTGGCCTGAGCGATATTTACCGATAATGATTTCTGCGATGCCCTTCATGTCGCTGTTGCTGTGATAAGCCTCATCGCGGTATGGGAATATCAGAACATCAGCATCTTTCTCTATTGAGCTGGAGCCAGCCAGATCCCCCATGTTCGGGCGTTTTTCCGCTCGGCCCTCTACATTTCGATTAAGCTGGGCAAGAAGTATTACCGGTACCTTGTTTCTTAGGCAGAACTGCTTAAGCTTGCGCGTTACCTCAGCAATGGATAGGTCGTAACGATCAGCCTTCGGCAGTTTCATGAGTTCCAGATAATCAATTGCCATGAAGCTGAGGCCGCCATCCATGTTCATTCGTTCAGCATGGGCTATACACTCATCAACGGTAAATGAGCCGTCTATCACGTAATTATTTTCATCTAGCAACGTTCCAGTAGCCGCTGTCAATCTGGTGTATTGCTCCTGAATCATGTTGATGGGGTTTCTAAGAACGCCGATAGCCAGACCAGACCTATCTGCAACGTGACGCTCAACAACCTGCATATCAGACATTTCAAGCGAGAAAATTAACCCCTTCCCTTTTTGCCTTCCGATTGAGTTAGATATGTTTATCGCTAGCTCTGTTTTCCCCATGCCAGGACGCCCAGCAATGACGATCAGGTCGGTACGGTCAAACCCACCGTATGCCTCATCGAGTGGTTCAATGCCGGTTTTCAGATACATTCCAGACTCAGCACCGCCCATTCGTTTTTCCAACACCTGCAGGTAGTCATCCAGCAAATCACCAATGCGGCGCGGTAGCCTGTCGTTGGTTTCGAACCGTAGCTTGCTGATGATCCCCGACACCTCAGCGATCCGCTCGTTGATATCGTGCGTGCCTGCACCGTCAAGAAGCGACACAGCGCGGAGTAATTCAAGCTTACCCTTGCGCAGCATCCAGCACTGACGAACACGCTTGGCCCAGGCGATGATGTTTGCGGCAGACCAACACCGCTTCGCAACGTCCAGAACGAGATTTTTCGTTTCTTCAGGAACGCCGGACTGGACGGTGAACTGGTCTACCGGCTCCGCTCTGGCTAGCAGCGCGGTGATCACCTCGTACATCTTGCGCAGGTGGAAATTCTCAAAGGCGTCTGCAGGAAGCTTCCCGGCGATATCCCGGCAGTCGATGTGGTCGCCCTTAATCATCATCGAGCCAACCAATTGCTCTTCAAACTCGTAACTGTCCATCAGGCATCCTCCGCAAGGATTTGGTCGATCTTTTCCTGACGCAAGGCGGTCTCAATGCCGTATTTTTTTCCTGCGGGATTGGCACCGCTGGCCCATGCAGTGGGTGTGTAGCCGAACTCGATGTAGCCGTTGAGGAGACCGTCGATATCCCTTGGCTCCCTGCCCAGTTCGCGGCATTGCTTCAGGTAGGAGGCCCATAAGCGTTTCACCCCGTTCTCGACAGTGGTGGTCACACTGCGAATTTTTGGCAGCCCGTGTTTTTCGGCTTTGCTGTTCCAGGTGTGCTTGAAACGTTCGCGATCAAACGTTGGCATAGCAGAGCGTGGATTCGTGCCTTTGGCTCTGGGGTTGGTGCCTTTCTGCCGTGGGGTTAATTTCTCATCGTCCGACAAGCCCACTTCGTGGGTTTGGGTATTTGTATTTATTGTCTTTTGAATAATGTCTTTTGTGTTTAGCTGAGTTGGCTTATGGCTATTAGCTGACTTGGCTAATGTTTCTTTAGCTGGTTTGGCTAATGGTTTGCTATCTTGGCTAATCCACTGTGAAACAAACTTGTTGATGCCAATTTTAATACCGTCGCTGATTAAAAAATTTCGCTCAATCAACTGACGTTTAGCAGCGCAAACGTGGGTGTGGTGAATGCCTGTAATGGCTGCTATCTGTGTATTAGTGAGACGATCCATTGCTTTGTTAAATCCGTAGGTCTTGCGCATGATGGCGAGCATTACTTTCAACTGGCGGGCGGTTAGGTCAGCCATCAATATGCTGTCTGTAAGCTCGTTGGCAACGCGCATGAAACCGTCATCAGTGTCAGCCACACGATGCTCCACTACCTCAAGTTGAGGTTTCTGGTAGTCTGATATCCTAGCAACGCTCATCCTTTTTCCCCTCTGCTTTAGCCAGTCTGAAAACATCGATAAGCCGCTCAGCGAACGGCTTGTTATTAACGTCAGCGACAACTAATCCATCAGGTGAATCGGGATGCACACGTTCCTCTTTCTGCTTGAAATTCCGGCTATTTCGTGCCATAATTCCTCCTGAAATCAATTCGTTGTTGCAGTTTTAAGCCGAAAAAAGTGGTAGCGCACTGTTCGGCTTTTTCTTTTGTGCTTGCATCATGTTTCCCTCCTATGCAGCAAGGCATTCGTCGCCTGATACAGATTCAGCCGCTTCCAGTTGATACTTCGCAAACTCCATCGCTGAACGAAGCAGATAGCGGTATTCATCCAGCGGCATCTTCTTCTCGCCCTCGAAGACAAAATCCTGCACACCACTGGCGGCTAAGATATCCATCGTCTCGGTGAGCTTCTCTGAGCGGCGCAGGACGGTTGAATCGGCGACACCGAGCATTTTTGCGATGTTGGTCTGGCGTACCCGGACAATGGCCTGATATGCTGTTGTAACGAGGTGACGGCTAATGAACTCAACCGCAGAATTTTTGCGTGTTTTTGCAGGTTGCATTTGTGATACTTTCCTTGTTGAAAGAATAGGTTATCGGATGCGCGTGTAGATACACGGCACCTGTGTTTTGGTAATCAACAGACGTGACGAAGCCGTGAGGCAGTCACAGTGAGTTTGTTACTGTGGGATGTTGAGTTCGCCACGTTGTCGGTGGCTTCCGTAGGACGAGTGTCCGTTGTAAAGAGTGGTACTGCGGGTTAGGTTGCGAAATTCGCCTGATGGCGTTGGTTCGGGAATGGCTTGATTTCTTCAGCCTTGACTTCACCATCAGGGTACACAGTGACTGTTATCTGCCTTGCTGTTTTTAATGCTTTACAGATCGCACTTTGATAAACGCCCAATGCTTTAGCTGTTTTTTCTTGCCCATGCAGAGCCACATATTGATGTAATGTTAATCGGGTCATGAAGATCTCCCTACTTATTCAGCAATCATTATCACTCTGGGAGATTTTATTGTCAATACCGCTGGAGGTTTTAAAGTTATCCCTGTAGGTGATAAGATCATGGTTATGAAAAAGAAGCCTCTTAATGAAGAACAAATTGCAGATGCGAAGCGTCTTAAAGCGCTATATAACGCCAAGAAAAAAGAGCTGGGGCTATCTCAAGTAATAGTCGCTGATCATCTAGGGATTGTGCAAAGTGCAGTTAATTCACTACTAAATGGTATCAATGCTCTTAATGTGCATAACGCAACCAGTTTTGCACGTCTTCTAAGGGTATCTGTTAATGATTTCAGTCCTTCCCTTGCAAAAGAGATAGCATCTATGTACGAAGCTATCGAGCCTTGTCCATCAACATTAAGCCCTCTCGACGTGCTGTCCCCCCAAGAGAAAAAACTGATTGAAATGTTTAATGATTTACCAAAAAAAGAACAAGATAAGTTTGTGCAGGAAATTAGTGCGCGTAAAGACGAGCTTGATCAGCTTTATGAAGAAATGAAGGCTGTGAAGGAAAAACGAGCCTGCTAATACATCCTCATCCTCTCCTAAATAAATTAAAAATCTTTAAAAAACATCCTCATCACTGAGAATGATAAAATTAAATCTCTTGCTGTGTTGACATTAAAATCTCCAGCGGTGATAATCATTCCATCAACCCACCAGACAGCCTTACGCCAGACGGTGGAACACCAACCCGCAACGGCAATACCCCGGCAGGCAAGACCTCGAGTTACCCGCCGATTGCCTGAGCGTAAGTAGCCAGCCCGAGGCGAACGAACATGACGGCGGTTGGGATAGCTAACGAAAGAGGATGAGAGATGAAATTCAAAGAACTTCCCGATGAGGTGCAGGTGATTGCAGCTCGGGCGCTTGCAGATAAATTATCGCCAAGTTCATTTTTATCAAAATGGGATAATGGAGTCGAGCAAGCGAGAACGCTGGCCCGAGAGATAAGAGGTGCGTTTATTGAGCTTTATTCTCCTGCTGAATCCGCTTCAGTTCCTCGCGGTAATGATTCATCAGAAGGGTAAATGCATTGGACACATCGAGTGTATTTCTCAACGTTCCTGCACGGACCATTTCAAGGACAACCTCATGAGCTGCCCGATCTGGTGCTGTTAAAGGACTTAATTTATCTGACATAAAATTTCCTCTTTGGTTATAGGGACTAAGAGGATACCACTGCCGCCTGAGGTGGAGAAGTAAACCAGGCATTAAACCAAAGCAGATTAATGAGTCTGCTCTGTTTTAACCGCTCTTTTTACAACGAGCCTCGCGCTCTACGGAAGGCACCGACAACGTGCCGAACCTTTGCCCAGATGTTTTTGGGGTGTGGTGAATTATGCAGGCTGATGCACGGCTACGGTCTCCGTATCTGTATGAGGGCTTCAGGGACGCCTGAGCAGGTCGCACCGCGTTTACGGAAAGCCGGAGATCAGCACCGGCCACCACACCACCAAAACCATCTATTGGAGGGGAATATGGCTACTATCATTTACCGTAAATCCGTTAATCCTGTTAGCAAAACCAATGCCGCTATTCGCCGTCATGCCAGACGCAAGGCAGAAGCCATCCGGCGTGAACTGGTGTCATCCCGTATCGATAAGGTATTGGGGCAGAAGCCAGAAAGACGCAAGGTGCTTAACCGAATCGAATTGGCCTTCAAGCGCAAACGCGCACCAAGGATTAATTTCGGCTTACTGGCTAAGTTCAGAGAACAAATTAACCGTTTCGCCGAAATGTACGACATGGTTAAGCGTCTTAACCATCGTATCTGGTACCGCAAGCCGAAAACGGACTATGGCATTACCGCCAGAGCCAAGCAGACGTATTAACTTGGCAGCAGGTCACAGGAAGTAAAACCGCTCACGGCTAGATAGCGCCACGCCAAATTATTATTTATTCCCATTCAATTTGCTGGCAGGTGCCAGATATGAGAAATTACACGTATGACAGACAAGTGTAGCAATGAAGGGGCCAATCCCCCTCATAGTTTCAACAGACTTAACCGCAAGTGCCGACGCCTTTCCAGACTCATAACAGTGAGCGCAAAAGTTGGTATTTTCTGTAGTAGAACTTTCGCCTGGCTTTCTGCGGTAGAGCGTCGTACCAACCATAGGGTTCCACGCTTCATAATTAAGCGCCTCAACAGCCAACTTCTCTTTCTCGTTATTTTTTGCAACATTTTCTGCAACAAGCTTCTCAAGGAGAGCGATCGTCTTCGCCTTGTCATTAAGGGACTCAATTAGCTTTGTGTTCTCTTCGAGAATTTCATTCAGCCGCAACTTTATCTCGAAAACGGCAGCATCAATTTCAGCCTTTTTATGACTCTCATTCATTGCATTGAAGAAAGAAAGGCTTTCTTTAATGGCGGCAATAGCTCCAGGAATCGCATCAATCATAGTCAATCACTCTCAATCTGTAGGGGGATTAGAGTTTATCCGATTTCTCGCTGTAGGGGTACACGAGAACCGTGAGCCTGACACGGTAAAAACAGGCAAAACGATTCCCATCTACGACAGTGCAGACAATGTGTGCCTGCCTAATGTGTGGGTGTATCAGGCGTGAAAATGTGACAGCGAGGTAGTTATGCAAGATGATAAAATGGTCGAATATCGCAGGAAGCTGAGTGAGTTTTTCTATCCATTCCTATGGAATATTGAGCTGGGGAATGTCTCGGCAGCGAAAAACATTAAATACCTGGTAGATACATTTATTAATTTCAATACAGTTGGATATTTTAATCAACCAACTACAGCCTTAAACGCCAGAAATGACGGGAAAACATCGCCACCAGAAGGTAAGCCAGAGGCAGTTGGGGGCAAAGGAGCACAGGCAACCAGCCCGCAAACCGAATCGACAGAATACTTCAGACGAAAGCAGGGAGAGAACTTAATTAAGCAGTTAGAAACTATTTCACATCAACAAAATCATTAGCTGAACAGATTTCTTATCTTAAAAACGCTTTAGCCGTTAAAGGCATGAGCACCAGCAAGTGGTAATACATTTAACCAATTTACCTGGTTCCTTTGTCTGTGGAAAGCGAGGAAACCCTCGCCGCCTGAGAGGGTCACCAAAGCAGGACTTAGATACGGAGACCACCATGCAAAAGCTGATTGATGAATTCGACCACCTGATAGCGCCGGGGACAATTGTTACTGGCATCATCCTCTCTGAAGTCGTGGACGACTACGGCGATATAATACAACACAATGATAATAATGACTTTTTCAGCGTCTATGTGCGTAAGGCTGACGGTACAACGCAGGCCATCGGCGACTTCTCTGACCGAGAGGACGCACTCGCTTATGCCGCGAGGATGGTTGAGAAATATCAAGCACAACTCACAGACAATACCCGGAAGTTATTAAACGATTGAGGAGCATGAAATAGCGTTATGGCAGATGATGTAGATATAGCCAGCCAAAACGAAGAAGCCTTTCGCCAACACCTCATCACCCAGTATCGGGAGCAGCAATTACCCGTTAACGGACATTGCTATAATTGTGACGAGCCAACAGGGGGTAATTTCTGCTGCAAGGAATGCCGGGAAGATTGGGAGAAGCGAAAATATTTTGATAGCCAACGGAGGATTGAATGATGCAACTTAATAAACCTCATATCACGACCTTCAATCACCCTAATTTCGGTGACATGGTCGCTGTCACCAACGGCAGCAATAATATTAATGATTCACGTTATTTGATGAGCATTGACATCCAGCTTTATGATGACAATGAGACAAGAGTATATAAGTCAACTATTTTCTATCTGACGGAAGAAAATAAGTGGCTCAAAAAGCAGGTGAAAAAATTAACGGGTATCTATGACTGAAACACTTTCAGCATTCCCATCATCCGCTTATCGCCGTCTCATCCACCACCCTGATAATAGATAACACTGAACTGCCTCTTTATACCCGCGCCGATATTCGTCGGCATATACATCAATCCAAATAGTTAAACGGAGAACGCCATGCAATATGCCTTTGCAGGGTGGCCTATTGCTGGCCGCTCGGAAACACAGTTAGACCGGATTATTAAAATAGCTAAAGCCGCTGCCAAATGGCTTAAAGACACGTTAAACCAGCGAGGTGAGCCGTGAAATCTAATCCGTATTTTATAAAAGCCCAAAAGCTATGCAGGGAAGCCGTTCTTTACAGAAATAAAGAAAAATGGCATTCGGCGATAAGGCTATTACGGAGGGCCAGAAAGTGATTCATCCCGGAACTCAGAAAACGCCAGAGTTAAGCCGGTTAGCCAGGTTGAATTATCTCACTGAGGCACTTTACTGGCGCAAGGCGGGCAACCGTAAATACAAAAGGTCTGCGCTTGAGTTTGCTCACCGGGAGCGACTTAACGAGCGCTATTTTCTCGATAAAGACATGCCATTCTGAGGTGAATCGTGGAAACGAAAAAAGTATACGCAGCCATCAGCGCAGTCGCTGCTGAATTAGCTGAACGAGGCATTAGCAAAGAAAAAAAACAGGGAAGCCAGGTGACATACGCATTTCGGGGAATTGATGATGTGTATAACGCACTGGCTCCGGCCCTGGTAAGGAATAAATTGCTTATCCTGCCGCGCTGCACAGAACGCACTTCATGTGAGCGAACCAGTAAAAACGGCGGTGCATTGTTTTACATCACTGTTCGCGCTGAGTTTGATTTTGTCAGCACCGAAGACGGCAGCATTCACACTGTGGTTACCTATGGTGAGGCAATGGATACCAGCGACAAAGCCACTAACAAAGCCATGTCAATAGCCTACAAATACGCCGCGTTTCAGGCGTTCTGCATTCCAACGGAAGAAACCGCAATCGACCCTGATGCTGAGTGTCACAACGTTGCACCACGAAGCCCTGATGAAATACTGAAAGACTTCACAGCGCAGGCTGGCGATTGCCAGACGATGGCAGAACTCAACGGCATCTATAAGCCAGCATGGAACGCTTTAAGCGCCAGTAAACAGCATCAGGATAAATGCGTGAAGGTTTACCGGCTTCGTCAAACTGAACTAAAACAGGCGGCATAAATGGCAATTAACGTAATCGTAGCATCAGGCAATATTGGCAAGGATGCCGAACAGCGCTGGACGCCAAACGGAAAGTGTATCGCGTCATTCTCGCTACCCGTGAAGCAAGGCTATGGAGAGCATGAAAAAACATCGTGGGTGCAATGCCGCCTGTTTGGACCCAAGGCTGAAAAGCTTCCTCAGTACCTGACTAAAGGAACAAAGGTTACGGTAACTGGAGAGTTTGTTCTGGACGAATGGAAAGACCAGCAGGGAAACAAGCGTACAGTACCTGTGATTGTCGTCAATGATATCGACTTTGGCGCATCAAGCCAGCAAAGCAACCAGCGCCAGCAGCAAGCTCAGCAACAGACCCCGCCGCAGAATAACGAACCTCCGATGGATTTTGACGACGATTCTGATATTCCGTTCTAGCGAACAACCAAACCAATCACCGCAGCGCTATATCCAATACGGAAGGATTTGTGCTGCCTAAATTTCAGGTGACGTTATGACCTATGAAGAATTAACGCCTGACGAAAGGCAATATTACAACCGACTGGATGCGTGGAGAAAGGAACGCTACCTAAAGACTATTTCTATAGTCAGAGGAGCAATGGAAGCTGTAGACGCTGGAGAAAAAGGACTGCCTCACCCACGGTTAATTAATTGGGAAGAAAAACGGGTTGCATGGGAAAATCGCGTGATATTAGCCGAAGAGAAGCGGATCGCAGCGGAAGCCAATAGAGTTTATGCCAAAGTAGAAATTGACCCATCTAAAGACCAACGCTTTAAGAATTACAGAGGGCGTTACGGTGCTGTCATAAGCGACTAATCCGAGATAGGGACATCACCCCCCTGTCAACAGGCGGCCGTGCAATCAGGTTCAGCCCGACGCAAGGGGTATAGTGCACTGTCACATTTTGAGAATGGCAGCAATGATACTGACGGCGGCAGCCACCATTAGTCCTAGCCGGATGGTCATCTGCATGCCAAGTTTATCAAAACCGGCAGTCATATCCTTACGAACATCGGCTATCTGAGCTTCAGTTTTCTCGAAGCGAGCCTGCATCTGAGCTTCGTTCTTCTCGAAGCGGGCAATCATCTCTTTGCGAACGTCCTCAAGGTCACGCTTGGTAGCAACATCCGCCACCTCATGAGACTTGCGCACGACAAGCGAAATGGCCTTGGCCTGCTCACTGGTCAGCCCGGCGGTTTGAAGCTCTTCTGACGCCTGCAATGTATCAAATGCAACCTGGCCCATAGCGGATCCTCCTGTGTTAAGCCAAGTGTAACCCAGCTATCGTATTGACGGAAGATCAAACCATGCGCTATAGTCGCTCTGCACCTGCAAATTCAGGTGCCGGGATTAGCCTCCTGCCAGATACAACCGCGACAAACTGACACGCCGCGAGCGTGTTTTTTTATGTCGCAATCTAGCTACATCCAATGGTGTGCTGGATGGGGGAGCCGAAAGGCTCGCCGGTTGGTTGTATCCGGTAAGGCTAACCCTGTTCAGCTCACCACCCAAGATTAGCCTCAACGGTGGTGAGTAGTTTAAATACAACCACTGGAGGTCATTATGACCACTACATTAGTTTTCCGTAACACCGTTCTTGAAACGATATCCCTTGACGGGCAGCTCTGGCTAACTTCGGCTGAACTGGCTAAAGCTCTGGAATACTCCATCAGCAAATCAGTTACCGACCTATTTAACAAAAATGCTGATGAATTTTCCCCCTGCATGTCTAAGGTCGTCGAATCAACGACCTTGGGAAAATCTCGAAACAAGACCCGCATTTTCTCTCTACGCGGCGCTCATCTCATTGCTATGCTTTCTCGTACTCCTGTAGCAAAGGAGTTCCGCAAATGGGTGCTGGATATCCTCGACAAAGAAACCAGTATCCCACAATACAAACCACAAGCTGCCGAACTATTCAGCAGCCACGATGTTGATAGCCTGACGCATCTGGTCTGGAGCATGGCGAACGGCTTTCATTTTGACCGCGCCTGGACACAGGCCATCTGGTATGCCCTGCGCCGTGTAACGGGCGTACCCTCCCCTCAGCACTTCGAAATCCGGCAACTCCCCCTGCTGGCCGAAGAGTGCCGCCGTATTTACGGCATTACCAACACGCTCAAGGGTGCCATTTTCGACGCTGAGAAGCAGACGATACGCCGTGTTCTCCGCCACCGTGAAGATGAAGCTATCGTACTGGGTGAGATGCAGCACATGCTTGAAGAGAGCACGCAGCAGCATTACGGCGTCATGACCCACGCACTCGAGCAATGGCAACAGGCGAACGTTAACCAGTTCCTTCAGCGCCACTAATCACTAATCCCGCCCCGGTATCGTGCCGGGGTTCCATTATCGTTTTAACCAACGAGGTATACCTGTATGCAAAATTTAACCATTGCACAAACATTAACCATGTCCAGCCGTGAAATTGCGGAGCTGGTTAACAAACGTCACGACAACGTAAAACGGACTATCGAAACGCTGATTAGCAAGGGCGTAATCACTTCTCCTCAAATTGAGGAAAAGCCCACCGCAGGCCGTCCGGTATCGTTTTATGTCTTCACCGGCGAACAGGGTAAACGCGATAGCATTATCGTCGTCGCTCAACTTTGCCCCGAGTTCACCGCCCGTCTGGTAGACCGCTGGCAAGAACTCGAGAAGTTGGCAAGCCAACCAGCATTGCCGGAAAACTACATTTCAGCGCTGGAAGCACTGTTGGAATCGAAAAAGAGTGAAGCTGCACTGGTATTGGTCAACAAAGAGCAGGAGGCCGAAATCCACGACCTTAAGAGTTTATTCAAGGAAGGGATGACACCTACTCAGTTTTGCAAAATGCTCAACGGCGTCAATACCCAAAAGGTTAACTGCTGGCTCGCTGAGCGCAACTGGCTCTACAACGAAAGCAAATCCGGCATCCGTTGGCGCGCCACGTCGTACTCTCGCGACAAATACCTGACTGAGCACCAACATCTGATTAGCGTTCATGGTGCCGATGACTTCATTAAGCACCAGCCGGTACTCCTTCGCAAAGGTGCTGAACGCCTCTACGTCCTTTACCGCCGTGGCAAAGTGCCCATGAAACTCAACTGGAACGGCGATTTTACCCACCAGAAGCACGTCAGCCTTGCATCGTGAGAGGAGCTACGAATGAAACCTAAAATACCTAACAGGATAAGAGAGCGGGAGAAGCTATTTAAACGCTTATACCGTGAAGGGCTTATCCATGCAAGACGCATCCAACGAACCGGTTATTTATCAATACGGCTCTCCCTCTACTGGCGCATGTTATCCAAAGATAACGGCCTGAGCTGGAAAACCATGAGCCACGCCAAGTACGACACCCAAATAGCAATATAATCACAGGAGCACCCATGAATTACGCATTCGCGGGTCATGCTGCCCTCATGGGGAGCTATCACCCGGAAGAAACCCAATTGGATAAAATCGTAAAATGGCTGAGAAACGGATACCGAAAGGTTATCGATATCCTCGAGCAGCAAGGCAAGCCTCTACGACCTGTTCCTGCACCTTAATCAAGACTGTTACAGCCTGAAATCATCTTCATCACCGCACACCCTGTGTGAAACGTTCACCACCGCATTTCTTCGATTGGTCATTCCCCACCCGCTCGCCGTCATGACGAACGGCTCAGCGGCGCGATTTTAGCAGAGGTCAATTATGGCATACATCACCTTATCCGAGTGGAATCGGCGGCAACCCCGTCCGCGCTGTATGGAAACCGTTAGGCGATTGGTCAGGAGCGGAATGATTTTTCCCGCACCGATACGAGATGGGCGCGAGTACCTGGTTGACGAAAATGCCTGCAAGCTCACCCAGAACAAAAACATTGGCCCATCCAGCGCCCTTCACCCCACCCTGTTATCGAGGATAAGACATGGCACGCCGGAGAAGCCATAAGAACCGCGATTTGCCGCCAAACCTGCAACCGCGCAATGGCGGCTATTTTTGCTACCGTGACCCGCGCACCGGAAAAGAGTATGGCCTGGGCCGCCATCGACAGGAGGCTATTACACAAGCCATAGCCGCCAATATGGCAATTTATGGCTCATCAAAACAATCACCGCTCGTTGACCGCATCAACGGCACACAGTCGACCACAGTTAGCGAATGGACTGAGCGCTATCTGACGATACTCGAAGGCAGAAAACTCAAACCGAAAACGATGAGCGAGTACAATAAATACCTGAAAGCCGTTAACGCCCATTTAGGCGAATTTGCTCTTCAGAAAGTAGAAACCAAAGACATTGCCTCGTTCCTTAATCAGTGGGTACAAGCAGGAAAAGTGACAATGGCGAACTGCATCAGGGCGTTGTTACGTGACCTGTTTCGTGAAGCGATTGCTGAGGGGCTACTCAAAAGCAATCCAGCCGAAGCTACGCGCAACCAGCGTGTAGAAATTCAACGTGAGCGCATAACTCTGGATGAGTGGAGGCTTATACGCAAGGCAGCGGATACATTACCCGCATGGGTTGGGCCCTGCCTTGACCTTGCGTTAGTCACCGGTCAACGTTTAGGGGATATACAAGCACTGCGCTGGGAGGATATCAAAGACGGACGTCTTTACATTAAGCAGGGAAAAACAGGCACGATGCTGGCGTTCTCCGAGGCAACCCGCATCGACTGCCTCAATTTATGCCTTGCTGATGTATTAAACCAGTTTAGGGCATTAAACAACGGGGAAGCGCATATTGTGGCAGATACCAAATACAAGCAATTTGCCGCAAAAACGATATCTGCTGCATTTCGTGAGGCACGCAACGCATCAGGGTTAACATGGGAACGCAATCATCCCTCATTTCATGAAATCAGAAGTTTGGCGGCGCGACTTTACACTGATGAGAAGGGGAAGGATTACGCGCAAAAATTGCTCGGACATAAGTCCTCAGAGATGACGGATAAATACCGCAATGTCAGGGGCGCTGAATGGACTGTGATTGAATAATTTCGATCGAATTTCGAGTAATTTCGATCGATCGTTTGTAACACATTGAATAAAAACGCTGATTTTTTTATGGCGCTATGGCATGCTTAGCGCCATGATGGACGACATAGGTCATGATAGAACATGGTGCAGATTCCGCAAAACCCGTTAATTTTGGTCGATGGCTCGTCGTATTTATACCGTGCCTACCACGCATTCCCTCCTTTGACGAATAACGCAGGTGAGCCGACAAGTGCCATGTATGGCGTGCTGAATATGCTGCGCAGCCTGTTGCTTCAGTTCTCTCCCAGCCATGTTGCTGTGGTGTTTGATGCCAAAGGAAAAACGTTCCGCGACGAACTATTCGAAAACTACAAGGCGCATCGCCCACCGATGCCAGACGATTTGCGTGCGCAGATTGAGCCGCTGCACGCGATGGTGCGTGCCATGGGGTTGCCTTTGTTGGCTGTAAGGGGTGTGGAAGCGGATGACGTGATCGGTACGCTGGCGCGTCAGGCGGAAAGTGCGGGTACGCCGGTACTGATCAGCACCGGTGATAAAGATATGGCGCAACTGGTGTCACCGACGATCACGCTTATCAACACCATGAACAATACGGTGCTTGGGCCGCAGGAAGTCTGCGACAAATACGGTATGCCGCCGGAGCTGATTGTCGATTTTCTGGCCCTGATGGGGGATGTATCGGATAACATTCCGGGTGTGCCGGGCGTAGGTGAAAAAACGGCTCAGGCGTTACTCCAGGGGTTGGGGGGATTAGATACCCTGTACGGTAATCTGGATAAAATCGCCACGCTGTCCTTTCGCGGCGCAAAGACCATGGCGCAAAAGCTGGAACAGCATAAAGAAGCGGCATACCTCTCTTATCAACTGGCGACCATCAAAACTGACGTCGAATTGGAGCTGACCTGCACTGAGCTGACGGTGAATGAACCCGATGTGGATGCACTGTACGGGTTGTTTAAGCGCTATGATTTCAAACGCTGGATGGCCGATGTGGAAAGCGGTACCTGGATGCAAGGTCGCAAGGGGAAATCTGCGGTTCCGCAGCCAACGCCTGCGGCACAAGCGCAGCCACAGTCGCCAGCGGAAGCAACTGTTGCCTTGAGCCGTGAAGGCTATATCACTATTCAGGATGAAGAGACCTTACAGTCGTGGATTGCCCGTCTCCAAAAGGCAGGAGAGTTTGCGTTTGATACAGAAACGGACGGCTTGGACACGCTGAGCGCCAATCTGATTGGTATGTCGTTTGCGGTGACGCCGGGTGAAGCGGCGTATCTGCCGCTGGCGCATGATTATCTGGATGCGCCGGAAAAAATCGACAGAACTCGCGCACTGGAATTGCTTAAACCCCTGCTGGAAGACAGCGCGCTGCGCAAAATTGGGCAGAACCTGAAGTTCGATCAGGGCGTGATGAAGCGTTATGACATTGAGCTACGTGGTATTACGTATGACACCATGGTGGAGTCTTACGTGTTAAACAGCGTGGCAGGCCGTCATGATATGGACAGCCTGGCCGAACGCTATCTGCAACATAAAACCATTTCGTTTGAAGAGATTGCGGGTAAAGGCAAGAACCAGCTTACCTTTAATAAGATTCCTGTTGAACAGGCCAGCACCTATGCCGCAGAAGATGCGGATGTCACTTTGCATTTGCATCAAACCTTGTGGGAAAAGTTGCAACAGCAAGGGGAACTGGTGAAGGTGTTCCGTGATATCGATATGCCGTTGGTGCCGGTGCTGTCACGCATTGAGCGTCAGGGGGTTCTGATTGATGCTGGCATTTTGGCGCAGCATTCTCAGGAACTGACCACACGTCTGGCCGAGCTTGAAACCGAAGTGCATGAACTGGCCGGTGAAGCGTTTAACCTTGCCTCCACTAAGCAGCTGCAGGGGATCTTGTACGATAAGCTAAAGCTGCCGGTGCTAAAGAAAACGCCGAAAGGTGCCCCTTCCACCAATGAAGAAGTGTTGGAAGAGCTGGCGCATGACTATCCGCTGCCTAAACGCATTCTGGAATATCGTGGGCTGGCGAAACTGAAATCGACTTACACCGACAAGCTGCCGCTGATGATCAATCTGCTGACCCAGCGGGTGCACACGTCATACCATCAGGCGGTCACGGCGACGGGGCGTCTTTCCTCCAGCGATCCCAATCTACAAAATATCCCAGTACGCAACGATGAAGGGCGACGCATTCGTCAGGCGTTTATTGCCCCTGAAGGCTATCGCATCGTGGCGGTAGACTACTCTCAGATCGAACTGCGTATTATGGCGCACCTTTCCGGTGACGCTGGGTTGCTCAACGCGTTTGCCGAAGGGCTGGACATTCACCGCGCCACCGCCGCAGAAGTCTTTGGCTTGCCGCTGGAGAGCGTCACCGGAGAGCAGCGCCGCAGCGCCAAAGCCATCAACTTTGGTTTGATTTATGGCATGAGTGCTTTCGGTCTGTCACGTCAGTTGGGTATCCCCCGCGCCGAGTCGCAGCGCTATATGAACCTCTATTTCGAGCGCTATCCTGGCGTGCAGGACTACATGGAAAGAACCCGTCAGGAAGCTGCCGAGAAAGGGTACGTGCAGACACTGGATGGGCGCCGTCTCTATTTGCCGGATATCCACTCACGCAATGCGATGAGCCGCAAGGCGGCGGAACGTGCCGCCATTAACGCCCCGATGCAGGGCACTGCCGCCGATATCATCAAGAAAGCGATGATTGCGATCGATAGTTGGCTACAGCAAGAACAGCCGCAGGTGAACATGATCATGCAGGTACACGATGAATTGGTGTTTGAAGTACATGAGTCTGTGCTGGATGCGGCAAAACAAAAGATCGCTACCCTGATGGAAGGTTGTATGTCGCTAAACGTTCCGTTACGTGTGGATGTGGGCGAAGGTAAAAACTGGGATGAGGCGCATTAATGTATAGAAAAACGAGTTATTAGCAAATCTGGGGGGCTGTAAATTTTTTTGTGTAAATGGCTTCACCGTTTAACCGGAGATCCGGTCTCCATAAATCAACATGAATTGGCTTATAGCCGGTTTTCAGTCTCTGATTGGCATGGTCCATTTGGCGGAGATATTATGCAACGCCAGATAGAGCAGTTTAAGTACTGAGTCATCTGTTGGAAATATCCGCCGGGTTTTCGTTATCTTGCGCAATGAAGCATTTAACGACTCTATCGCGTTGGTAGTGTAAATAACCTTACGGCTCTCCGGTGGAAAGTCAAAAATGACGATAAGCCGCTCCCAATTGTTTTTCCAGGACTGACTTATCGTGGGGAACTGCTGATCCCATTTGGCCGCGAAGGCATCCAACGCGCATTCTGCCGCCTCTGCCTTTGCAGAACTGTAGAGGGTGCGAAGTTCAGCAGCCACGGCCTTGCGTTCTTTCCAGCCGACATAGCGCAGCGAATTCCGCACTTGATGCACGATGCAGAGCTGAACCCGGGTGTGCGGATAAACAGCTTCAATTGCGTCAGGAAAGCCCTTCAGACCGTCGCAGCAAGCGATGAAGATGTCCTGTAGCACACGGTTCCTTAGTTCTGTCATCACCGATAACCAGAACCTAGGCTGTGTCCCTTAATTGCTTGAGCTATAGTATCCATCTGTTTCTACGACACTTTGGATTATGGCTCGCTACGATCTTTCTGATGAAGCATGGGCAATCATTGAGCCCTTGTTACCAACCGTTTTGACATCTCCGCAGGCAGGCCGGCCATGGGCAGAACATCGCAAAATCGTCAACGGCATGTTCTGGATACTGTGTTCAGGTGCCCCATGGCGTGATTTACCTGAACGTTACGGCCCATGGAAAACCGTTTATAATCGTTTCAATAGATGGTCAAAATCTGGAGTTATTAACATTATTTTCAATAAGTTACTTTCATTTCTTGAGGCTCATGGACTTGTTGACTGGTCAGCCACTGCGCTGGATGGCAGTAATATCCGTGCGCTCAAATGTGCGGCTGGCGCTCAAAAAAACATCCTGATATTACCAACGATAACAGCCTGGGTCGCTCACGAGGTGGTTATGGCACCAAAATCCACATGGCGACTGACGGAAGCGGCATCCCGCTAAATATCGTACTGAGTGCTGGGCAGGCTCACGAAAGCCTGTTCGCGTTACGACTCCTGGACGGCATTGGCGTGCAACGGCAGAACGGTAGCATGAAGCGTCGTGGTCATGCGGTACTGGCTGACAAAGCCTACTCTGGCAATGCACTCCGTAACGAGTTGAAAAGAAAAGGGATAAAAACGGTTATTCCCCGAAAATCAAATGAAAAACTGGCTTCAGATGGACGCTCGCAACTTGATCGTGATGCTTATCGCCGTCGCAACGTTGTGGAAAGATGTTTTGGCCGTTTAAAGGAATATCGACGGATTGCCACACGTTATGAAAAAACGGCAAGAGACTATCTAGCAATGGTGAAACTGGGCTGCATCCGCTTGTTTTACCGCCGGTTACGCAATGTAAGGGACACAGCCTAAGAGCGTCGGTTTTACCGTTAATGGCTACAAATACGCATAGTAATATCTAATAAACGATAAACGAAAGGCAAACCAATAAAAAACACCGCCTCCATTAGTCGCGATACTCGATAAAAACTTATCGTCAACTGACTGAGCAAACGATTACCATTGAAAACCTCAATGAATACCTTTCACTTTTATCTCTTCAGAAAAAGAAAAGGCACATCATAGAAAAAAAGGATATAAATCTCACAGCTGTTTTCATTTTAAGAAAATGATTACTATTCATATGTTTTGCTAAGGATATAGTACGGTTACAATGAGTGTGATTTCAAAGGATAACAGTTACACAACGACTAAACGAAAAAAATGGACATTAGAGAAAACCATGCTATTAAATATTAATACAGGGGGCTAGAGACTAGGCTGTGTCCCTTAGTTGCGTAACCGGCGGTAAAACAAGCGGATGCAGCCCAGTTTCACCATTGCTAGATAGTCTCTTGCCGTTTTTTCATAACGTGTGGCAATCCGTCGATATTCCTTTAAACGGCCAAAACATCTTTCCACAACGTTGCGACGGCGATAAGCATCACGATCAAGTTGCGAGCGTCCATCTGAAGCCAGTTTTTCATTTGATTTTCGGGGAATAACCGTTTTATCCCTTTTCTTTTCAACTCGTTACGGAGTGCATTGCCAGAGTAAGCTTTGTCAGCCAGTACCGCATGACCACGACGCTTCATGCTACCGTTCTGCCGTTGCACGCCAATGCCGTCCAGGAGTCGTAACGCGAACAGGCTTTCGTGAGCCTGCCCAGCACTCAGTACGATATTTAGCGGGATGCCGCTTCCGTCAGTCGCCATGTGGATTTTGGTGCCATAACCACCTCGTGAGCGACCCAGGCTGTTATCGTTGGTAATATCGGGATGTTTTTTTGAGCGCCAGCCGCACATTTGAGCGCACGGATATTACTGCCA
Source organism: Orius insidiosus (assembly GCA_014119065.1). Lineage (NCBI taxonomy): Eukaryota > Metazoa > Arthropoda > Insecta > Hemiptera > Anthocoridae > Orius > Orius insidiosus. Next base: position 10,830 of record JACGAQ010001472.1, on the reverse strand, counting down.
TCCAGCGCAGTGGCTGACCAGTCAACAAGTCCATGAGCATCAATAAATGAAAGTAACTTATTGAAAATAATGTTAATAACTCCAGATTTTGACCATCTATTGAAACGATTATAAACGGTTTTCCATGGGCCGTAACGTTCAGGTAAATCACGCCATGGGGCACCTGAACACAGTATCCAGAACATGCCGTTGACGATTTTGCGATGTTCTGCCCATGGCCGGCCTGCCTGCGGACATGTCAAAACGGTTGGTAACAAGGGCTCAATGATTGCCCATGCTTCATCAGAAAGATCGTAGCGAGCCATAATCCAAAGTGTCGTAGAAACAGATTGATACTATAGCTCAAGCAATTAAGGGACACAGCCTAGCTCCGGTGCTAAGAGGATGGATAGGGTATTTCCGGCTGACCGAGGTTAAAGGAATACTGGAAGAACTAGACGGCTGGGTGAGACGCAAACTGCGTTGTCTGCTATGGCGTCACTGGAAAAGGTCGTACACAAGGGCAAGGATGCTGATGAAAGGGGGTCTGAGCGAAGAAAGAGCGTGGATATCGGCAACAAACCAACGCGGACCCTGGTGGAACGCGGGGGCAAGCCATATGAATAGTATGCTGCCGAAGAAAATGTTGGAACGCGCAGGCCTGTTATCACTGCTGGAGTTGCACAGACAGTTCCAGCGTTGTGAGTGAAACGCCGTATGCGGAACCGCACGTACGGTGTTGTGAGAGGACGGCGAGCCTGTACATAAATTTGTGTAATTGCCTAATTTTGATATGTTCAATCCAACATCAAAAACAGGTTAATTTATGGACGAAAAACAGTTGCAGGCTCTGGCTAACGAACTGGCCAAAAATCTCAAAACCCCTGACGATCTCAGCCAATTCGATCGCCTGCTGAAGAAAATCAGCGTTGAGGCTGCTCTCAACGCTGAAATCTCCCACCATCTGGGCTACGATAAAAATCAGCCCAAACCGGGGGCCAACTCCCGCAACGGCTATTCCACAAAGAACGTGACCACCGGCGATGGCCCTCTGGAACTACGTACTCCGCGCGATCGTGATGGCTCCTTCGAACCACAACTGGTGAAGAAAAACCAGACGCGGATCTCCGGGATGGATAACCAAATCCTGTCCCTGTACGCCAGAGGGATCACCACCCGCGAGATAGCGTCTGCGTTCAAAGAGCTGTATGAAGCGGATGTCTCACCGGCGCTGGTCTCGAAGGTCACCGACGCAGTGATGGAACAGGTTACTGAATGGCAAAATCGCCCACTGGATGCAGTCTATCCCATTGTTTACCTTGACTGTATTGTCCTGAAGGTCCGGCAGGACAGTCGCGTCATCAATAAATCCGTGTTCCTGGCACTGGGTATCAACATCGAGGGCCAGAAAGAACTGCTGGGTATGTGGCTGGCCGAAAACGAGGGCGCGAAGTTCTGGCTCAATGTGCTGACAGAACTAAAAAACCGCGGCCTGAACGATATCCTCATCGCCTGCGTCGACGGCCTGAAAGGCTTCCCGGACGCCATCAACGCGGTGTATCCGGAGGCACGTATCCAACTGTGTATCGTGCATATGGTGCGCAACAGCCTGCGGTTCGTCTCCTGGAAGGACTACAAAGCGGTCACACGCGACCTGAAAGCCATCTATCAGGCCGCTACGGAAGAAGCAGGCCAGCAGGCGCTGGAAGCGTTCGCCAGCGCATGGGACAGCCGCTATCCACAGATAAGCCGGAGCTGGCAGACAAACTGGAGCAATCTGGCGACGTTCTTCGCTTACCCGGCTGATATCCGCAAAGTCATCTACACAACCAACGCCATCGAGTCGCTGAACAGTGTGATCCGGCATGCGATTAAAAAACGCAAGGTGTTCCCGACTGACGACGCAGTGAAAAAGGTGGTTTGGCTGGCAATCCAGTCGGCCTCACAGAAATGGACGATGCCACTGCGGGACTGGCGTATGGCAATGAGCCGTTTTATTATCGAGTTCGGTGGCCGCCTGGACGGTCACTACTGAGAAAAGGCATTTACACAGAATCATGTACAGGGTCAGGACGGCGGGAGTGATCTCGCCTCCTACTCGATCAAATCGTTACGGAGTGCATTGCCAGAGTAGGCTTTGTCAGCCAGTACCGCATGACCACGACGCTTCATGCTACCGTTCTGCCGTTGCACGCCAATGCCGTCCAGGAGTCGTAACGCGAACAGGCTTTCGTGAGCCTGCCCAGCACTCAGTACGATATTTAGCGGGATGCCGCTTCCGTCAGTCGCCATGTGGATTTTGGTGCCATAACCACCTCGTGAGCGACCCAGGCTGTTATCGTTGGTAATATCGGGATGTTTTTTGAGCGCCAGCCGCACATTTGAGCGCACGGATATTACTGCCATCCAGCGCAGTGGCTGACCAGTCAACAAGTCCATGAGCATCAAGAAATGAAAGTAACTTATTGAAAATAATGTTAATAACTCCAGATTTTGACCATCTATTGAAACGATTATAAACGGTTTTCCATGGGCCGTAACGTTCAGGTAAATCACGCCATGGGGCACCTGAACACAGTATCCAGAACATGCCGTTGACGATTTTGCGATGTTCTGCCCATGGCCGGCCTGCCTGCGGAGATGTCAAAACGTTTGGTAACAAGGGCTCAATGATTGCCCATGCTTCATCAGAAAGATCGTAGCGAGCCATAATCCCAAGTGTTGTAGAAACAGATGGATACTATAGCTCAAGCAATTAAGGGACACAGCCTAATCGACTGAAACGCCTCAATCGTAAGACGCTGCGGTATTCAAAATCACCTGAAATGCACGATAGTATCATCGGTACTTTCATTGAACGCGAGTATTACGTTTGATCCGGTATCAACTTATTGAATGCACGACCTTAATTTTATTAAAACAATAACTTAAATGTATTTCCCTTAATTGGCGCACGATCAAAACAGGGCGCTCAGTTACTGATATAGAGATAACGTACATCTTAGAAAAAGACTGTACCAATCCCAAGAGGCCAGTTCGACCGCGCCTTGCTAAACGCCCACACGTAACGAAAGGTTCTCATGCAGAAGGTGAGTGGATGAAGAAAAATTCAGAAATATTGTTCCAGTACGAGCAACAACTAAAATATTACGATCAATCACTAAATCTATCGATTACCGACTTAAGGCGTGCGGGGCTTTGTTGAATAGTAGTGAGTCATGCTGTTTTGCCAAGCCAGTTTTGGTAGAAAATGCTTGTCCCCTCAGGTGTACAGTTTTCTCATGAGGCCTAACTGCATGATTTTGCGTTGCGAGGATCCGTCTTTTCACTGGGCTGCCAGCATAAAATCTATTTATTCAACAAAGCCTTGTTAATTACATGCACCATTTATTATTTTCTCATAAATGAGAATTAAACCATGAAAAAATCCGAATGCATGTTTTGTGGTCTACCTGCAACGCTGCTCTGTGATGGCCTGCTTGGGCGGGACGCAGATCTCGACGGGTGGTTTAAATTTTGTCAATGAATTGGCTGATAATTCGCATTAAGACGTTTAGCCAACGTCTCAAGTCGCTTATCAAACGTCCAGAGCCTCGCCCCTGATGTTATCAGGGTTGATGCCAGTAGCGTAAGATCAACCAGTCCACATCCAAGCCCGTACAGCTTTTCATTTTCAATGAATGTCATCACCTCATTGATTGTGGCTTGTTGACACTGTGGTAGCAGCCCAAGATGGCCAAGCGTTCTCAGTCTTGGGGCAGGAGGGGTTCCACAGGCTATTTCTGCGAGTATCATAGGGTGAATCAGAACCAGACCCATACTCAGCAACTGAATCAGTCCATCATTCCGGTTTCTGAAATGGTCAACCCAGACAGACGTATCAACCAAAACAGTCATTATTCGGATGGATCCTCGCGGCGGCGAGGGATCATCTGCATTTCAGGCAATGAACCACCGAGTGAAGCCAGTCTTTTTGCTGCCTGCACCCGAATAAACGTTTTTACTGCTTCCCGGAAAATATCAGCCTTATCCATACCGGGATCGGCCATTTCCAGCGCCTGTGCATACAACACATCATCTATTGTGACTGTTGTTCTCATAATACCACCTCACTAGATTCATATTTTGATGTTAATTTACACCAAAAATCGCATCAAGGAAATGGTGATCCGGTATCTTGTGGCATCTCATAACAAGTGCAATAATCTGTACAACAAAGGAGGCTATATGAAAACGATGAATTACAGCGAAGCAAGACAGAATTTTGCCAGCGTGATGAATGAAGCCATTGATGATCGGGCACCCATTCTTATTACACGCCAGAAGGGAATGTCATGTGTACTGATGTCGCTGGAAGAATATGATTCTCTGGAAGAAACCGCTTACCTGCTACGATCACCTAGTAACGCTCGTCACCTGATGGATTCCATTGCACAGCTCAACGCTGGCAAAGGAACAGAACAGGATCTGGTTGAGTGAAGCTGGTTTTTTCTGACCAGTCATTGGCTGATTATCTTCACTGGCAACAAACAGACAAATCGATACTGAAGCGCGTGAATATGTTAATCAAAGATATTCAGCGTGAGCCGTTCAGTGGAATCGGTAAGCCGGAGCCTCTAAAACATCATCTGAGAGGTTTCTGGTCAAGACGGATAGATTCAGAACATCGTTTGGTCTACCAGGTCACTGATGACAGCCTGCTTATTGCATCGTGTTGTTATCATTACTCTGGGTAATTGAAATATTCACGTCATGCTTGATCTGGAGACGATGGGAATCGGTAGCCATGCAGCTATTGTTGCTATCGGTGCAGTGCTGTTTGAACCTGAAACCGGAGTGGTGTCCAGTAATTTCTACCGTATCGTTGATTTGGAAGATGCCGCCAAATTTGGCGTGCTGGATGCAGGGACGGTGAAGTGGTGGCTGCTGCAATCCGAAGGCGCACGGCAAATATTCGCGGCAGATGAGCAAGCTGTCTCGGTGACGCGGGCGCTCGTCGATTTTTCTGAGTGGATTGAAGAGCATCAACTGAACGAACGGGACACTCCGCGGGTTTGGGGTAACGGTGCGGGATTCGACTGTGTGATACTGTGCAACGCTTTTGAGTCAACGGGCGTTCCGGTGCCGTGGAAATTCTGGCATGAGCGGGACGCACGCACGGTAGTCGAACTTGGGCGCTCTATTTTGGGGTATGATCCGAAACGTGATATGCCATTTGATGGCGTGGTACATAATGCGCTGGCTGATGCTCAACATCAGGCGAAGTATGTCAGTGCAACATTCAGAAACTGGCTGAGAGATAACCTCGCCTCAGTCGCCTTACGCACTCTGCATCAAAATACCGTTGCTTCCCCCTTGTCAGGAAACGCATGTATCCGTACCTGCCCCAACGATGTACCTGTCCGTCCGTACACGGTGATCACCACCCAGTCGCCCAGCAAATCCTGCTCCAGCGTCAGCGTGTAGAATCGCGTACCTTTCTCAAAACGGCGCATTTACCTTTTCCACACAAAACGCACTGTATGCCATTTTAAGAGGTTTTGTGTGCTTATGCTTGTGGTATTGCCTTTTTGTTTTTTCGGCAGGAATTACCGATTAACGCCGAAATATCCCGCCCTTTTTTACTGACCTGAGATGCTCTTTTCTTTCAGCGCTGAAAATGCCGCTATCAGCACATCCTTCATGCTCATGTCGTTGGAGGCTGCGTAGATTTTAAAGAACGATGAAATTCAAGGGGACACCTTGAAATTCAGGTCGACCAGCTGCGTTGACTCCCGTTTTTTGGTGTTGATGGTTTGTTTGATCGGTCCTGATTTTGGCTTGCTATCAGAGAGACATTTTTCATGGGTTCACCTTCAGAGCGATGTGGTTGACGATATCCATTTCGTATTTGTTCAGGCTGGTATATTCCGTTTCAGCCAGGGCGCGACCGGAGTCCAGCGCAGTGATATAGCCGGTTTCATTGGGATCTCACCGGGAAGCACGTTAAACCCGTAGCCTTCCAGCGTTTCTCTGGCTTCGCGAGCCTGCTTTGTGCTGGTTGTTTTCATTAGCACAAAAGCTATTTTGCTATTTTAATATTCGCTAATTCGTTACCCAATAATATCCCTGGCTCCAGATCATCTAGGCTGCTTCCGGTGGGGATTATCACCAGGTCGGAATGAGCAGCGGCTTCCTGCGTGCCGTGTGTGGCATGAGGTGCACCATCTATCACTACCAGATCGAATTTGCTCGCTTCAAGTATCGCCTGATACGTCGAAGGAAACGTCTGCCCGTTCACCTCCGGTTTTAATTCTGCCTGCTGTCGCCGGTTTTCGTTCCACCGGTTGCTGGTTGACTGCCCGTAATCGGTATCGGCGAGTAGCACTCTCCACTCGGCTCGTGTGAACTCCACGGCGAGAGTGCGTGCAAGGGACGATTTCCCGACCCCACCTTTCTGACTGACAACGCTGATGATCATTTCATATCGCTTTTTCGCTAAATAAGAAATAGCATTTTAGTGGCGCTAAAAATAAAATGCACTAATGGAAAAACGCGTAAATATTATTTACATATATTTCAAATATACGATAAAAACGTAAATTTCTTAATGACTTTTATTAAAAACCATGAATGTGTTTTGGGCTGTATTTACGGCGCGTAAATATTCCTGCCTTATTTTTCAAAAAGATATCAGGAATCTGTAAATTTTTTAATGTGTTCCCACTGTCGCTAACCTATTGTTTTAAGAATTCGGTGCTAAGGCACCGCCGCTCTTTAACAATCAAGAACCTGTTTTGATGAGCAGACAGACCGCTGGCGGCTTTGTTGAATAAATAGATTTTATGCTGGCAGCCCAGTGAAACGACGGATCCTCGCAACGCAAAATCATGCAGTTAGGCCTCATGAGAAAACTGTACACTGAGGGGGCAAGCATTTTCTACCAAAACTTGCTTGGCAAAACAGCATGACTATTATTCAACAAAGCCCCTGGGTTGTTAGTCCATGCAGCAATGGCAGACTCATCAAGCCAGACCGTCAACGAACCGCGCAGCTGAGAGCTTGTTGTAGGCTGACCAGCTGGTGATTTTAAACTTTTGCTTTGCCATGGGGACCGATGCTGAAATGACTTTAGTGATCAGAGCAGCCAGTCACCTAAAAGTTCGATTATTCAACAAAGCCTCTTTCCTCATGCATTAAAACGGTTTTTTAAGAATTATCATATATATATATTTTTTTTGTCATTTTTGATAGCTGCGGCGTGTTGCGTAAATATAGGCTTTGTTGAATGTTGAATGTTGAATGTTGAATGTTGAATGTTGAATGTTGAATAATGTGAGTCATGCTGTTTTGCCAAGCCAGTTTTGGTAGAAAATGCTTGTCCCCTCAGGTGTACAGTTCTCATGAGGCCTAACTGCATGATTTTGCGTTGCGAGGATCCGTCGTTTCACTGGGCTGCCAGCATAAATCTATTTATTCAACAAAGCCCAACAAAGCCTCAAAGAGGCAAACCATGTTCAAAAACGTTAAAGTCATCACAGGGATTTCGATTGCCTTTGCTATCTTTATTTATTGCAGGTAATCACCAGCATACTGTTTTACTCCTCAGTAAATAACGATAAGCAACACTTTCAAAAATCTGAAATTTTGAGCTTTCAGCAAGAACAGCTTTGATGTAGCCCCCTGAAACACCAGACAGTAGCTGTATCTCCAGATAAGAGATATGCTTGAATATATGTCTAACAGGCTGTGTCCCTTAATTGCGTAACCGGCGGTAAAACAAGCGGATGCAGCCCAGTTTCACCATTGCTAGATAGTTTCTTGCCGTTTTTCATAACGTGTGGCAATCCGTCGATATTCCTTTTAAACGGCCAAAACATCTTTCCACAACGTTGCGACGGCGATAAGCATCACGATCAAGTTGCGAGCGTCCATCTGAAGCCAGTTTTTCATTGATTTTCGGGGAATAACCGTTTTTATCCCTTTTCTTTTCAACTCGTTACGGAGTGCATTGCCAGAGTAGGCTTGTCAGCCAGTACCGCATGACCACGACGCTTCATGCTACCGTTTTGCCGTTGCACGCCAATGCCGTCCAGGAGTCGTAACGCGAACAGGCTTTAGTGAGCCAGCCCAGCACTCAGATATTTAGCGGGATGCCGCTTCCGTCAGTCGCCATGTGGATTTTGGTGCCATAACCACCTCGTGAGCGACCCAGGCTGTTATCGTTGGTAAATCGGGATGTTTTTTTGAGCGCCAGCCGCACATTTGAGCGCACGGATTACTGCCATCCAGCGCAGTGGCTGACCAGTCAACAAGTCCATGAGCATCAAGAAATGAAAGTAACTTATTGAAAATAATGTTAATAACTCCATATTTTGACCATCTATTGAAACGATTATAAACGGTTTTCCATGGGCCGTAACGTTCAGGTAAATCACGCCATGGGGCACCTGAACACAGTATCCAGAACATGCCGTTGACGATTTTGCGATGTTCTGCCCATGGTCGGCCTGCCTGCGGAGATGTCAAAACGGTTGGTAACAAGGGCTCAATGATTGCCCATGCTTCATCAGAAAGATCGTAGCGAGCCATAATCCAAAGTGTCGTAGAAACAGATGGATACTATAGCTCAAGCAATTAAGGGACACAGCCTAGGCTGTGTCCCTTAATTGCGTAACCGGCGGTAAAACAAGCGGATGCAGCCCAGTTTCACCATTGCTAGATAGTTTCTTGCCGTTTTTCATAACGTGTGGCAATCCGTCGATATTCCTTTAAACGGCCAAAACAACTTTCCACAACGTTGCGACGGCGATAAGCATCACGATCAAGTTGCGAGCGTCCATCTGAAGCCAGTTTTTCATTTGATTTTCGGGGAATAACCGTTTTTATCCCTTTTCTTTTCAACTCGTTACGGAGTGCATTGCCAGAGTAGGCTTTGTCAGCCAGTACCGCATGACCACGACGCTTCATGCTACCGTTCTGCCGTTGCACGCCAATGCCGTCCAGGAGTCGTAAACGCGAACAGGCTTTCGTGAGCCTGCCAGCACTCAGTACGATATTTAGCGGGATGCCGCTTCCGTCAGTCGCCATGTGGATTTTGGTGCCATAACCACCTCGTGAGCGACCCAGGCTGTTATCGTTGGTAATATCGGGATGTTTTTTGAGCGCCAGCCGCACATTTGAGCGCACGGATATTACTGCCATCCAGCGCAGTGGGACCAGTCAACAAGTTCATGAGCATCAAGAAATGAAAGTAACTTATTGAAAATAATGTTAATAACTCCAGATTTTGACCATCTATTGAAACGATTATAAACGGTTTTCCATGGGCCGTAACGTTCAGGTAAATCACGCCATGGGGCACCTGAACACAGTATCCAGAACATGCCGTTGACGATTTTGCGATGTTCTGCCCATGGCCGGCCTGCCTGCGGAGATGTCAAAACGGTTGGTAACAAGGGCTCAATGATTGCCCATGCTTCATCAGAAAGATCGTAGCGAGCCATAATCCAAAGTGTCGTAGAAATAGATGGATACTATAGCTCAAGCAATTAAGGGACACAGCCTAGCAATGGTGAAACTGGGCTGCATCCGCTTGTTTTACCGCCGGTTACGCAATTAAGGGACACAGCCTACGTTTGATGCTGTATCGTTTGATGCTGTATCAACTCATTGAATGCACGACCACATATTGAATACTTGACCGTCTTTTTTAGCCGCATATTACTGGGGATTCCTCAGCGCAGTTAGCGGGCTTTCAACGGCCGGTCGCCTACTACGCGTTACCTGCCGAATTACACGGCGGCGGCATCAAAATTGCGCGGGTACAGGTGCAAGCCTGGGCGGAAAAAATCTACCTCAATGGCACGAATTAAGCGGTTTTTTTACGCGTTCGTTGATGATATTAATGCAATTTTTTTCTGGTTACTGGGGCTGATTCAGGTAATATCAGATGTGTCTTGATTGTATACTCGTCATCACGTTGCAGATGTGTTGGCTTTGCTCTCACCCGAATCACTTACCTGAGTAAGCTCATCGGGATTCATTCCCTTGCAGCCTTCCTGCAACGCGAATTATTTAGGGTATAGCGTTTAATGATCGATTTAAGGATAAACACAATGAAAAAGATTGCGATTGCCCTGGCAGGCAGCTTGCTGCTGACAACAGCGACGGCTCAGGCTATCAGCCTCTCCGGGGAAGGGGGCGATGACTATGCGGGCGCGAGCGCGGGCTTTGGTATGGACGTTCCTGGTCTCGGAGCTAACGTCAGTTACGGTCATGGTAAAGACAATAATGACGTGTACGGTTTCGGCTTGGGCTATACGCTGCCGCTGGGTGCGGCATCACTGACTGTGGGCGGCAAAGCGTTCTATTTGAACCAGCAACACGCGACCGACGGTTATGGTGTGGCGCTGGGCGGTGGGTTGCAGTTCCCGATCAACCGCTATTTCTCTCTGTATGGTGAAGGTTATTATGCGCCGGACGCGTTTCCAGCCATATCGATCACTATGTAGAAGCAAAAGGTGGCGTGCGCTGGCAGGTGTTACGCCCGCTTAATCTGGATCTTGGCTACCGTTATATCAATATCGGTGGCGAAAGCGGACGCTCTGATAACAAAGTGGCCGATACGTTCTACCTGGGCGCAGGCTTTAATTTCTAAGTTAACGCGTAGCGTCATAAAAAATGGGTGTTCGCAGAGCGACACCCATTTTGTTGGGCGTTATTGCCCTAATAGAATAGGCGATCAGCCCACCGTCGGCAGCCAGCCACTCACCATGGCGCACTGTATGGCAATAATGCCGATACCGCATAAAAAAACCAGCAGTAGTGCCGGTGTACCGCCCGGCGTCGATGCACCACCTGGTGCTGTTG